>JAJIBD010031460.1:0-10596 GCA_021461705.1 Cryptotis parvus
CACTGACTCCTACATAGCCAAGCCTGATTTTTATAGGAGGAAAATGAGGAAGGTAGATGATCACAAATAAATATAATCCAAGGTTCAAATATGGTGCGCCTTCACCTCACTTTAGCACTTGTATCCCTTGTATCACTTTTTGCGTCTTCCCGTTGTTCATCAATTTGCTGGAAGCGGGCACCACAAAATAACGTAAAATATCAAAACTAACATTCTGGGCCAGGGAGATAGTACAGTAGTTAAATTGGTTTCAGGATCACATGGTCCCTGAGCATCGCTGCGCACAACCTGGAACTCCCCAAACACCAGCTTCACATCCTCGGGCCTTTGCTTTGAACCACCAGTTCAGTTAGGCAAGAAGTATCTCTGATGGGGCCTCTGGGGTCCTGAGTACACCACTTGCAGGAGCCCCCAAAAAAACACAAAAATGAAAATTAAAAGCAACATTTTAGTTACTTATTTTTTTGTATCAGGGATAATTAACTCAAGGAGTCTCACACATGGAATATATGCTCCACTGAGACACAGCTTGGATTCTCAAGACACTGCATACATACATAAAGTCATGAAACTCACAACAAAAGCCATTAAAAAATTAAATAAAAAGCCAATACTCATGGAGACCATATACCAAGGTTTTTGCCAAGAGCTTCATAAGCATTGAAATACTCTGCACTTTTCACCAAGTAACAAAAAGTCTACAAATAAGCATTAAAAACAGGGTATAATTTATATCTTGTACACAGAAGCTAAAATTTAAGGAAGTTCAATAACTTGTCAAAAGTTACAGGAACCAGAGGAATGAGTAAGTCGTGAGGCACTGTCCTTACATAAGGCCAGTGTGGGTTCAATCCACAACTTATATGGTCTCTGAGCCCCACCAAGGAGTGATACTACCTAAACTTAGAGTCAGGAGTAAGGTCTGAGCATCATCAGGTGTACTTTACCAATAAAATAAAACACATAGAAACAGCCACTAATTTTAGAGATATTACCAACAAAATATACACTATGTGGGGCAAAAAGAGTGATGAAATACGGGTGAGGCTTTGCCCTTCATGCAGTCAACCCTATTTGATACACAGCCCTGCATATGGTCCCACAAAAACACTGCCAGATGTCACTCCTGAGCTGGAAGCCAAGAGTACCCGGAGCTCTGGTGGCATAGTTACAAAAACAAAACAGGACACTGTACTACATCAGAACCCTTACACCCTCTTATGCACCACACATCAACTGCTATAATGTTCTTCTGGTTTTAAACTTGGTATAAATATTTGAGAACGATTGAACTGCTATAATATTTTTTTTGAATTTTTGTAGTATATAAAAGAAGGAATTCTCTTCTGTATTGGTTGCAGGTGATATCAAGCACTTATAGAAAGGATGACAAATAGTGTAAGTTTTGCTACCTTGGCTACTATAACTCACACAGCAGTCTGGAATGCTATTGTTTTTAAATATAAATAAACTCAACTATGTTTATAAATCAAGAAATGCTATATGAATGGTCCCAGGATATTGGAAAACAGCCATTGAAGATGTCATAACACTGGAACTGTTTTGGTAACAAACCCACAATTCCTGGCCAAATAAAACACATAAGTAGCTATTTGTAATAAATCTAATAAGCATATTATTTGAGTTTACTTGTTTTGCCCTGTAAAAAAGTAGAATTAACTCCTGGAAATGTATTCCCTATAGGGTTTTTAATTGCACTATCTTTTACAAAGAGATGGGGAACAAAATTTGAAATTAAGACAGCTACTTTTTTGGGGCTGAGCAATAGTACACAACAGCAAGGATGTTTGTCTTGCACCCAGTTGACCCCAGCATCCCATATGATACCACAAGCCAACAAGGAGTGAATTCCCACCAAGAGCAGGGCCAAAAATAAGTTCTGAGCACTGCAAAGTGTGGCGAAAACAAACAAAGACACCTACAATTTGGTGACCCTTATTGTGTACCGCAGCTGAATATTTTGTGAGTGTGGAGATTCTAAAAGTACTGAGCATTGTTTCAGAAAATGTAAGTTAAAATTTTAGTGTATCATTTGTATTACTTGTCTTCCCCATATTCATAGATTTGCTCTAGCGGGCACCAGTAGCATCTCCATTTGTCACTGTCACATGCTAGTATATCCCAGAGCACTCTGCTTGCTCCAGGAACATGAAGCCTCCAAACCACTCTTTCAGGTCATAGGAATGAGAAGTTATTATTGTTACTGTTTTGTGCATATCAAATATTGCACATGTAGCTTAACCAGGCTCTTGCTCGCGGGCACTCTTAGCTTTTGCTTTCACTGATGTAGCGTGTGGCCAGAAGAGCCATACACCACAGGAGGACAGTGACAGCTCTGCCCCATGTGTCTGTGTCTCTGGTTCATGGCCAGCAGTCCAAGAGCATATAGTTAGGGGAGGTCATGGGGTCTCCCAGATAGGACAGAGGTAGAGGAAAGGACCCAGCTCCATCTCCACAGAAGCGGGTGACTTTTTTGCCTCTCAGACCAGCATACCTTGAAATAAGTTTCTCTCTAGACTGAGGCTCTGACAAGCTGGGCTTAAATTTGCTTCTCTCTTGAGGTGGAGCTCTGATGAGCTGTAGAACCCAGACATTGTAAATAGCTGCCATCATAGTGTAAGGAGGTCCTCTGGCTTCTTTAAGGCTCTATTGAGGGTGGCAAGCGGCCCAAACCCGCCCTTCCTCCTAGATCCCCTCGTGATCAGACAGAAGCACAAGGGAGAGGCAGTAGTAGCTCTGCCCTGTGCATGTCTCTCTGGTTCACAGCCCCAACAGCCTGGGAGCATTCATGAGTAGGTCCTCCAAACATACCAGATGGAACAGAGGTGGGGGAAAGGGACCCCACAGCTCCATCTCCCCGAAGCCCAGTGATTTTAGCCCCAAAAATTCAAAAATTTTATTCAGAACCAGAATTCCTAAGCTCAAACCCATCCCATTGTATAGGAATTGACTAATGTTCAATAAACATTTGAGAAATGAAAGAATGGCTAGAGGCAGGGGGATTGATGGTGGTTGAGTCCATGTTGATTAGTTGAGATAAATGAGTGAAAATGCTACTTTTACCAAATTTTGAAGCATATTCATAGTTATAATTGCACTCGATCCTCAAAGAACCTCAAGATAGCAAACATATGGATAGAAATAAACATATAGATGATGATGATAGATAGATAGGATAGATGGATGGATGGATGGATAGATAGATAGATAGATAGATAGATAGTATAGATAGATAGATAGATAGATAGATAGATAGATAGATAGATAGATAAGATAGATAGATAGATAGATAGGATAGATAGATAGCTAGATAGATAGATAGATAGATACACCCCTCACTGTATCACTCCTAATCCTCAACCATTTGACCCACATTCTTGGACAAGGTACTGTATTGAGGCTGCTGGACCTAAAACTACCTGAAAGACTTCCGGGGACCGGTGATCAATTGCACATACTCATCAAGGGTCCTAGTGGCCCAGGCCCTAGAGCCTAGACCCAGTCACTCTGGACCATGGTGTGGAGAATCCCACGCGAATGGTTAACGAGGATGACAAAGCTTTTTTTGTTGGGGATGGGGTGGGGGGCAGAGTCAGAAGTGCACCGATAAGATCCAACATGCCCTCCAGCAGAAATGATGGTGCATTCTAGAGGCTCAAGGTGACAGACCACTTTACCCATATCCTTTCTCTCAAAGTGACCAGGTCAGCCACCTAGGTCGGCACCTCACATCCCTCCTGGCTTCCCATTAGAGAATATGGAGTCTGCCCCCAGACTATTTCAACTTTCTCACCGGGCCTGCTGTGTCCCAAAGAGCCTGAAAGGGAAGGGGCAGGGCGGCTCTGGCCCACCTTGACTGTCCGGAACCCCTCCGGCAGCTTGTCTCTCTGGAGCTGCCGGGACACTTGCTCCTAGGACACCTGCCCCAAAAGCTCTCCGGCTCTCCTCCTCTAGGCACCCCTGCCCAAGCCCTCCAGCTCTCCTCCTCGTAGGTACCCTGCCCAATGCCTCCAGTCTCCTCCTGCCTCTCTGGGTGCTGCCTGCCAGCCACCATTTGTGAACACTTCTCCAGAGCACACTGGAGCTTTAGCGGCACACTTAGGAGACCCAGAGAGCAGTAGGTTCCACCTTCTGTGCTGAGAAGATGGCTGGGCAAGCTGGAGAGTCTCACCCCATGGAGAAGCAGGTGGCTTGACACCATCACGTCCCTAGTAGGTCTGAAAAAACTCAGGATTCCTAGCAGGGATGCAGGAAGGTGTTGCCTCATAAAGATAGTAAAAATGCAGGAGACAGCCACTGTCAGAGGTGTGAAGACAAAGACATAAATCTTCAAAGGGTAGGACACAGGAGGGGTGACATCACAATACAGTCTCATAACCAGCCAAACCATGGAGATCTGGAGACCTAGTTGAGAAGAACTGAATACCTGTTTTTGGAAGTTTTAGCGGGAATTGCAAAATAGAGACAATTCTAGTAAGTTAGAAAAAGGATGCAGGAACAAAATGATAACTTGAGACAAGAGAGGAGGTAGAAAGTGTTAGAAAGACCAAAAATGGCTCGAGCAGTGAGTAGAGCAAGTAGAGAGCTTGCCTTGCACCTCCGCCAACGCAAGGTTCGATCCCTGACACCCCATATGGGTACCTAAGCACCATCCGGGAGCAATTCCGGGTGCAGAGCCAGGGGTAACCCCTAAGCATCGTGGCTATGGCCCAAAAACAGAGAGGGAAAGACCCTAGGATGACTCAGTGGAACCGCTGGGTCTGCATGTGTGACTCCACAGCCCTGTGGACCATTTTCAGGAGTGCTGAAGTGGTTCCTGGTACCTCAACTAAGTGAGTGTGGTCATCTGCACAGCCAATAATGCAAGAACACAAACAAGTGTACAACCTCGAGTCTCCACAGCTGGCAGCAACACAAAAGTGAAGGCAAAGAGGTAAATCATTTCTTTTAAAGTTCCTAGAGCTGATAGAAGTCAAAATAAGAAAAAAAACTGCAACATAAGGCATAAATAACAGAGACAGAACAAGCTAAAAAGGGGGCATCTCGACACAGACAACAGGACTTAGGAATTCTGGAGTCAACAGAGAAACATAAAAAAGATTGAAGAAGGGCAGCCCACAGAACCGGAGATTCCTACACAGGGGGTGTAGATTATTACAGTCACAGTAGGACACAAGCAGATAAAGAGGCAGAATGATTATTTGGAGGCTGGAGAAAGGCCAGAGTCGTACAGCTCTTGCCAGCACACAACTGACCAGGGCTTAATCCCCATAGAATCCCCCCAAGGACCACTAGGAATGATACCTAAGCACAGAGGCAAGAATAATCTTGAGCACCACAGGGTTTAGGTCAGAAACCAAAAAGAAAAAAAGAAAAGAAGATCAAGCAGTAATCATAGTTGAGAACTCCCAAATGTGGGTAATGGGTTGAGCCCAGAGTTCATGAAGTTCCCTAGGTCTACACACTCAAATTTAAAGAAATCTCCTGGCGCATTATAATAAAATGGTCACAGACCAGAGTCCCAGAAAGCAGCAAAGGAAGGAAGGTCGCAGCTGATCAGGAAGCCACACAAGAATATCAGTCGACTTCCCCACAGGAACTGCACAGGCGTGAGAGAGATGGGGGATGATGGGTGCTGAGCAAAGCTCTGCCACTCACAACTACTCTCTGTCCTCCATGAACTCTGTCAGACGGGTTGAGAGTCCAGGGTTGCATGCGACCTTACGGAAGCGCTTCACCAACGTGAGACTTTGTCAGTGGGCTCCAGAGGAAGAGCGGGACTACGCACGTGGCCCCACCGGGATGCCTCTCCAATGCTTGGGACTCATATCAGGTGGGCTGAGGACCCGACACTGCGCGTAACCTAGAAATGCTAAAGAGTTCTTAAAGTATGAGTAATATGAGTATATGGAAAAATACAGCACTCTGAGGCGGGAGGTAACTCAGCATGAGGTACACAGGCCTGCGGCGTGTGTGAAGGTGCTGAGGCTCAAGCACAGCACCTGGAGGCGCCAAGGGCAGCCCTAGTGGGTCCAAAGCACTGCTGAGCCTGAGCTCTGCCGGACCTGTGCACTGCTGAGCCTGAGTACTTCCGAGCCTGAGCACTGCCGGAGCCTGAGACTGCCGGGGCCTGAGCGCTGCTGAGCCTGAGCCGGGGGCCTGAGCTCTGCTGGCACTGCTGAGCCTGAGCACTGCCCAGGCTGAGCACTGCTGAGCACTGCCGAGCTAAGGACTGCCGAGCCTGAGCTCTGCTAAGCCTGAACACTGCTGAGCCTGAGCTCTGCTGAACCTGAACACTGCCGAGCCTGAGCACTGCCAGAGCCTGAGCACTGCCGAGCCTGAGCACTGCTGAACCTGAGCACTGCTGAGCCTGAGCACTGCTGAACCTGGAGCTTACCAAGGCCTGAGCTCTGCTAGGAGCACTGCTGAGCCTGAGCACTGCTGAACCTGAGCACTGCTGAGCCTCAGCACTGCTGGAGCCTGAACTCTGCTAAACCTGAGCTTTGCTGGAGCCTAAGCGCTGCTGAGCCTGAGCACTGCTGAGCCTGGACTCTGCTAAGCCACAGCACTGCTGAGCCTGGAATGCGCCCGGGGCCTGAGCTCACTCAAGCTGAATCGCCCTGCTGAGGCACTGCCAAGCCTGAGCACCGCGCTGAGCTGAACTCTGCTAAACAGGCACTGCTGGGGCCTGAGCTCTGCCGGAGCCTGAGCACTGCTGGTGAGCACTGCCGAGTCTAAGCACTGCCGAGCCTGAGCTCTGCTGAGCCTGAGCACTGCTGAGCACTGCTGAGCCTGAGCACTGCCAAGCCTGAGCACTGCTGAGCACTGCTGGGCCTCAGGCACTGCTGAGCCTGGGCTCTGCCGGGAGCCTGAGCACTGCTGAGGCTGGCCTCTGCCAGAGCCTGAGGCACTGCCGAGGGCCTGAGCTCTGCTGGAGGGCCTGAGCACTTTGCTTGGCCTGGGGGCTCTGCCGAGGCCTGAGCACTTTGCTGAGCCTGAGCTCTGCCGAGGCCTGAGCACTGCCGGGCCTGAGCTCTGCCGAGGCCTGAACTGCCCAGGCCTGAGGCTCTGCTGGCCTGAGCACTGCCGGAGGGCCTGAGCACTGCCGGGCCTGAGCACTGCTGAGCCTGAGGCACTGCTGAGGCCTGAGCACTGCCGGGCCGCTGAGCCTGAGCACTGCTGGGCCTGAGCTCTGCTGGAGCCTAAGCACTGCCAAACCTGAGGCTCTGCTGAGCCTACAGGCACTGCTGAGCCTGAGCACTGCCGAGCCTGAGGCACTGCTGAGCCTGAGCACTGCTGAGCCTGAGCTCTGCCGAGGCCTGAGCACTGCTGAGCCTGAGTACTGCTGAGGCCTGGTGCTGCCGGAGCCTAAGGCTCTGCTGAGGCATGGGCACTGCTGGGCACGAGGCTCTCCCCCACCCCCAACCGCTGAGCCTGAGCACTGCTGAAGGCCTGAGCACTCAGCAACGCCGGCACCAGCTCAAGTCTTGGCAGGCCGCGAGTACCAGCCCCGAAGGATCTCCAGGAAGGAAGCCCTTGGGGCTTGAAGGCTGTACCCCACTGGGGTAACTCCTATTTTTAAAAGCTGGAGGGCCTGGAGAGAAAAGGTACAGGAGAGGAAGGTGTTTGCAGTACAGTGTTGCCAAAGGACCTCTGCATCTTGCCTGGGGTTGCCTCCTGCAGGCACTTTATGTAGACAGGAGGAGGTTTCTTGAGTGGAATGTGGCAGTATATCTGACCATGTATTCTATGTTAGCTGGTATAACGCATATTATCGTGGAACTAGTTAAGATCTTACCAGCATATTTCACCTGGCCACATCAGATCTCTGGTGACTGCAAAGAGAATCCCGGGTGACTACAGAGTATCCCACCATGCGGCAGAGCCTGGCAAGCTACCTGTGTTGTATTTGGCAGCTACCAAACACCAGTAACAATTATAGACTTCATTTCCATAGCGATGGGTTTGAGCTCTTTATGTTCCTGTAAGCGGGCAGATGCCCTTGGGCTATCTACGCATGTTACAGGACATATTGAAATATTACTGGTGCCGGCAGGCACAAATCCATGATATGCCCGAGAGAGGCAAGAGATACAGTGATATAATGATGATACATTGGATCTCTAAGTGATTTGACCAGAGAGAAATGCTGTTCGCCTCCAAGCAAACAAGCGTGGCTCTCTAATAAGTCTAAAGGCTAATATGAAAACAATATGATGCGAAGATGAGAACTTTGTGAGACTGGAGAAATATATACCTGGCTGTAGAACATCCATTGCTACACCCAGATGCGCCTTTGTGTTCTGAGAGATACAGCTCCATCTCACTTTTCCCTCCCCACCCCACTCTACCCTTCAGGGCACTTCAGAGAGCAGATCCTTGGTTGGGCAGCATTAACATTTCGGACCAAGGTGAGGTCAGGAAAAGCTACCTGAGGAGATTGTTAACACCTTCCTGTTGGTGCTGGCTGTCTAAACTGAAAAGATATAAAAGAAGACTGTAGCCTGCTTTCTTTTTAGCGCTCTCCTTTTCTTCTTTGCCTTTTGGCCACTACCTCCTCTCTCTGTTCTCCCTCCCTGTTGGGCCTTAACACACTTTGGCAGCGACCATCTTGGCTGAGGATTCTAAACCTACATGTGGACCCGGGAACCCAAAGTCCAGGTTTCCTATTGTTGGATTAAATACCAGAACCTGTGGGAGTAAAGCCTTTTGAAACTTTGCTGGATTCTCACCGTCTTTCTCCGTCCATTGGCCACTGATCCCCTAGGACGAAGGGGATTCCTGACCCTGCTCCCAGATCTTGTTGGGACTTCCCCGGCATTCCAAACAAGAAGGTCCATTTCCAGCATCACGTATGGTCACTCAAACAGGGTTTTGGAGTGATCTGAGAACAGAGTCAAGTATGTCTGGAACACTGCCAGGTGTGACCCAACTAAATGTATCAGACAAATGTAATTTTTAATACAACACACTATAATTCAAGTGGTCAGACTCAGAATATACCAATGTTCTAATATGAAGCAGCTATATGATCCCGCCAAGGCTTCTAGTATAATGGTTAAAAAAAGACAAGAAATGTTTTCTAATATTTTATTATACAACCATAAGATATACAATTACAAAGATGTTTGTTTGGTTTCAGTCATACAGTGTTCCAGCACCTATCCCTCCACCAGTGCTTATTTCCCACCACTAATGTCCCGATTCCCTCCCCCTCCCCTAGTCTGCCTCTATGGCAGGTTTCTTTACACACTCTTTTCTCGCTCTCTCTTTCTTTCTCTCTTCCTTCTCTTACACATTGTGTGGATTACCCAATATACACAAGGTAGTCATGTGTCATACAGGGCCTCCACCGGACCGGCTGGGGAGGCTGGCGCTCGGCTCGGCGCCAGGCCTAGCTGACCATGGAACCCGAGGAGGGCAGATGGGTTTTGGGAGTGGGCCCGTCGCCTCTGAGGGTCCGCAGCAGCCGGATGAGACTACGCCCATCACACTAGCCACCATTTTGCTGTCCGGACGCTGCGAAACTGCCTCACGACCAGATCAACAGAGCAAAGCCAGTTCGAGCCCAGGTAGGCGGCTCCAAGGCGGGAATCACTGGGAAGTCGTCAGATGGAGGCGTGGTCGTCCCTTCCCCCTCCATCTTGTCGAGCCTGGTGGCCCTGCCCACGAGCTGCCCAGGGCCAGCATACAGGGCCTCACGGACGGCTGGGAGAGGCTGGCGCTCGGCTCGCCCCGGGCCTAGCTGACCATGGAACCCGGGGAGGGCAGATGGGTTTTGGGAGTAGGCCCGTCGCCTCTGAGGGGTCCCGGAAGCAGCCGGATGAGACTTCGCCCATCACACTAGCCACCATTTTGCTGTCGGACGCTGCGAAACTGCCTCACGACCAGATCAACAGAGCAAAAGCCAGTTTGAGCCCAGGTACGGCGCAGCGGCGCTGAGCCACTAAAATAGTGAAACAGTAATGTCTTTTTAATGCACTACATTCCACGAAGAGCAGGAAAGTTTGTTGGGAAGGAGATATAAAGAGGAAAGAAATGACATACAGAACCGCCAAGTGGTTGAGGTGCGGGGAGGGGGGGAGGTGGGGACATTGGTGATGGGAGATGGGTTTGGGCGGAGGGTGCGTGTTGGAACACTGTAGAACCAAAGCTCTACATGAGCATCTTTCAATTAAAAAAAAAAAGGTGGAATCTACCACAAACATGTGGGAATCAGTGGTTAGGTGAGACAGAGAAGGGAACAGTGTGCTAATATTTGTCAAAAGTGATAATACCAGCCTAGAACTGAGCATTGAATATAGGAAAAAAGATATACATGATGATCTCTAAATGTATGTATTGCAATCCACAATGTGTAAGAGAAGAGAGAAAGAGAGAGAGAAGAGATAAGAACTTGCCATAGGAGGCAGGCTAGGGGAGGGGGAGGGAAGTGGGGACATTGGTGGTGGGAAATGGGCACTGGTGGAGAGGATGGAGTGCTGGAACACTGTATGGCGGAAGCCAAACATGAACATCTTTGCAATTGTATATCACATGGCGGTGTAATAAAATATTAAAAAAAAATAAAGGTGA
>JAJIBD010031461.1:0-20000 GCA_021461705.1 Cryptotis parvus
CAAGCCTGATTTATAGGAAAATGAGGAAGGTAGATGATCACAAATAAATATAATCCAAAGGTTCAAATATGGTGCGCCTTCACCTCACTTAGCACTTGTATCCCTTGTATCACTCTGCTTCCCGTTGTTCATCAATTTGCTGGAGCGGGCACCACAAAATAACGTAAATATCAAAACTAACATTCTGGGCCAGGAGATAGTACAGTAGTTAAATTGGTTTCCAGGGATCACATGGTCCCCTGAGCATCGCTGCTACAACCTGAGACTCCCCCAAACACCAGCTTCACATCCTCGGGCCTTTTGCTTTGAACCACCAGTTCAGTTAGGCAAGAATCTCTGATGGGGCATCTGGGGTCCTGAGTACCACTTGGGAACCCCCAAAAAACAAAAATGAAATTAAAAGCAACATTTTAGTTACTTATTTTGTGGTATCAGGGATTAACTCAGAGTCTCACACATACGATACATGTACTCTACCACTGAGACACAGCTTGGATTCTCAAGACACCATTTTATACATAAAGTCATGAAACTCACAACAAAGCCATTAAAAATTAAATAAAAGCCAATACTCATGGAGACCATATACCAGGATTTTTACCAAGAGCTTCATAAGCATTATTTTTCTGCTTTTCTCAGTAAACCCGTCCTACAAATAAGCATTAGAAACAGGTATAATTTATATCTTGTACACAGAGAAGCTAAAATTTAAGGAAGTTCAATAACTTGTCAAAAGTTACACAAGGAACCAGAGAGATAGTAAGTCGGTGAGGCACTGTCCTTCCATAAGGCCAGTGTGGGTTCAATCCACAGCACATATGGTCTCCTGAGCCCCACCAGGAGTGATACCTAAACAGAGTCAGGAGTAAGGTCTGAGCATCATCAGGTGTGCCCCCACCAAAATAAAACACATAGAAACATACTAATTTTAGAATATTACAAAAAAATATATGCTATGTGGGGCAAGAGATAGTAATGGGGGTAAGGCTTTTGCCTTCATGCAGTCAACCCTATTTGATACACAGCCCTGCATATGGTCCCACAAACACTGCCAGATGTCACTCCTGAGCACAGAGCCAAGAATACCCCCGGAGCTCTGGTGGCATGGTTCAAAAAACAAAACAGGACACTGTACTACATCAGAACCATACACCCTCTTATGCACCACACATCAACTGCTATAATGTTCTTCTGGTAAAGAACTTGGTATAAACATTTGAGAACGATTGAACTGCTATAATATTCTTTTGAATTTTGTAGTATATAAAGAAGGAATTCTCTTCTGTATTGGTTACAGGTGATATCTAGCACTTAACAAGATGACAAATAGTGTAGGATTTGCTACCTTGGCTACTATAACTCACACAGCAGTCTGGAATGCTATTGTTTAAATATAAATAACTCAACTATGTTTATAAATCAAGAAATGCTATATGAATATGTGGTCCCAAGGATATGTTGGAAAACAGCCATTGAAAGATGTATAACACTGGAAGAACTGTTTTGGTAACAAACCCACAATTCTGGCCAAATAAAACACATAAGTAGCTATTTGTAATAAATCTAATAAGCATATTATTTGAGTTTACTTGTTTTGCTACCATAAAAAAAAGTAGAATTGCTCTGGAAATGTATTCCAACAGGGTTTTTTAATTGCACTCTATCTTTTACAAAGAGATGGGGAACAAAATTTGAAATTAAGACAGCTACTTTTGGGGCCAGAGCAATAGTACAACAGAAAGGATGTTTGTCTTGCACCCGGTTGACCCCAGCATCCCATATGATCCCACAAGCCAACAAGAGTAATTCCTGAGAGCAGAGCCAAAAAATAAGTTCTGAGCACTGCTGGGTGTGGCCCGAAAACAAACAAAGACAGCTACTGTTTGGTGACTACTTATTTGTGTACAGCAGCTGAATATTTTTTGAGAGTGTGGAGATTCTAAAAGTACTGACATTGTTTCAGAAAGTGGGATTTAAAATTTTAGTGTATCATTTGTATCACTTGTCTTCCCATTATTCATAGATTTGCTCTAGCGGGCACCAGTAACATCTCCATTTGTCACTGTCACATGCTAGTATATCCCAGGGGCCTCCGCTTGCTCCAGGAACATGAAAGCCTCAAACCACTCTTTCAGGTCATGGGAATGAGGTGTATTATTGTTACTGTTTTGTGCATATCAAATATGGCACATGTAGCTTGCCAGGCTCTGCTCTGCGGGCACTCTTAGCTTTTGCATTCACTGATGTACCGTGTGGCCAGAAAGCGACCATGCACAACAGGGAGAGCCAGTAGCAGCTCTGCCCCATGTGTCTGTGTCTCTGGTTCATGGCCAACAGTCTGGGAGCATATAGTTGGTGGGTCCACCAGGTCTCCCAGATGGGACAGAGGTGGAGGAAAGGGACCCCAGCTCCATCTCCACAGAAGCGGGTGACTTTTTTGCCTCTGAGACCAGCATACCTTGAAATAGGTTTCTCTCTAGACTGAGGCTCTGACAAGCTGGGCTTGAGATTTGCTTCTCTCTTGAGTGGAGCTCTGATGAGCTGTAGAACCCAGACATTGAAAATAGCTGCCATCATAGTGTGAGAGGTCCTCTGGCTTCTTCCAAGGCTCTATTGGGGTGGCGGGCAAGGGCCCAAACCCGCCCTTCCTCCTGGACACCTCATGATCAGACAAGCACAAGGGAGAGCCGGTAGTAGCTCTGCCCTGTGCATGTGTCTCTGGTTCACAGCTAACAGCCTGGGAGCAGTTCATGGTGGGTCCTCCAAGCCTCCCAGATGGAACAGAGGTGGGGGGGAAAGGGACCCCAGCTCCATCTCCACGAAGCCCAGTGATTTTAGCCCCCAAAAAATTCAAAAATTTTATTAGAGAACCAGAATTCCTAAGCTCAAACCCATCCCATTGTATAGGAATTGACTAATGTTCAATAAACATTTGAGAAATGAAAGAATGGCTGGAGGCAGGGGGATTGATGGTGGTTGAGTCCATGTTGATTAGTTGAGATAAATGAGTGAAAATGCTACTTTTACCAAATTTTGAAGCATATTCATAGTTATAATTGCACTCGATCCTCAAAGAACCCTAAAGATAGCAAACATATATGGATAGAAATAAACATATAGATGATGATGATAGATAGATAGATAGATGGATGGATGGATGGATAGATAGATAGATAGATAGATAGATAGATAGATAGATAGATAGATAGATAGATAGATAGATAGATAGATAGATAGATAGATAGATAGATAGATAGATAGATAGATAGATAGATAGATAGATAGATAGATCCCTCACTGTATCACTCCTAATCCTCAACCATTTGACCTACATTCTGGACAAAAGGCCTGTGTGGAGGCTGCTGGACCTAGAACTACCTGAAAGACTTGGGGACCGGTGGTCAATTGCACATACTCATCAAGGGTCCTAGTGGCAGGCACAAGGCCCTAGACCCAGTCCTCTGGACCATGGTGTGGAGAATCCCACCACAGATAGTGCTTGAGGATGACAAAGCTTTTTTTTTATTGGGGATGGGGGTAGGGGGGCAGAGTCCAGAAGTGCACCGATAAGATCCAGCATACCCCTCCAGCAAGTGATGGTGCATTCTAGAGGCTCAAGGTGACCGGGCCACTTTACCCATATCCTTTCTCTCAGAGTGACCAGGTCAGCACCTAGGTCAGCACCCTCATCCCCTCCTGACTTCCCATGAGAATGTGGAGTCTGCCCCAGACTATTTCAACTTTCTCACCCGGGCCTGCTGTGTCCCAAAGAGCCTGAAAGGGAAGGCAGGGCCTCTGGCCCACATGACACTGTCTGGAACCCCTCCGGCACCTTGTCTCTCTGGAGCTGCCGGGACACTTGCTTCTAGGCACCCCCTGCCCAAAAGCTCTCCAGCTCTCCTCCTCTAGGCACCCCTGCCCAACGCCCTCCAGCTCTCCTCCTCTAGGTACCCCTGCCCAATGCCCTCCAGCTCTCCTCCTGCCTCTCTGGGTACTGCCCTGCCAGGCCACCATTTGTGCACACTTCTCCAGAGCACACTGGAGCTTTAGCGGCACACTTGGGAGACCCAGAGAGCAGTAGGTTCCCACCTTCTGTGCTGAGAAGATGGCTGGGCAAGCTGGAGAGTCTCACCCCATGGAGGAGCAGGTGGCTTGACACCATCACGTCCCTATTAGGTCTGAAAAGCCTCAGGATTCCTAGCAGGGATGCAGGAAGGTGTTTGCCTCCCAAAGATAGTAGAAATGCAGGGAGACAGCCACTGTCAAGGTGTGAAGACAAAGACATAGATCTTCAAGGGACTTAAGGCAGGAGAGGTGACATCACAATACCGTCTCATAACCAACCAAACACAAGGAGATCTGGAGACCTAGTTGAAAAGAACTGAATACCTGTTTTATGGAGGGTCCAGCGGGTATAGGAAAATAGAGACAATTCTATTAAGTTAGAAAAAGGATGCAGGAACAAAATGATAACTTGAATGAGGAGGTAGAAAGTGTTAGAAAGACCAAAAAAGTGGCTTGAGCAATAGTAGAGCAGGTAGAGAGCTTGCCTTGCACTCCGCCAACCCAGGTTCGATCCCTGGCACCCCATATGGTACCCTAAGGCACCATCAGGGAGCAATTCCGAGTGCAGAGCCAGGAGTAACCCCTAAGCATCGTCGCTATGGCCCAAAAACAGAGGGGAAAGTCCCTGGGATGACTCAGTGGAAGATATGGGTCTGCAAGTACGACTCCCACAGCACCCACATGTGGACATTTCCAGGGTACTGCCGTGGTTCCTGGTACCTCAACTAAGTGTGTGGTCATCAGCACACCACAGCCAAGGTGCAAGAACACAAACAAGTGTGCAACCTCGGAGTCTCCACAACGGCAACAACACAAAAGTGAAGGCAAAGGGGTAAGATCATTTCTTTTAAAGTTCCTAGAGCTGATAGAAATCAAAAAAAAAAAACTGCAACATAAGAGCATAAATAGCAGAACAGAACAAGCTAAAGGGAGCATCTACGACACAGACAACAGGACTTAGGAATTCTCGAGTCAACAGAGAACAAAAAGAATGAAAAAGAGTGAAGGACGCCTGCAGAACCCGGAAATTCCCTACACAGGGTGTAGATTATTGCAGTCACAGTAGGACACAAGCAGATAAAGAGGCAGAATGATTATTTGGAGGCTGGAGAAAGGGCAGAGTGTACAGCTCTTGCCAGGCACACAGCTGACCAGGGCTTAATCCCCACAGAATCCCCCAAGGACCACTAGGAATGATGCCTGAGCACAGAACCAAGAATAATCCTGAGCACCACAGGGTTTGGTCCAGAAACCAAAAAGAAAAAAGAAAAGAAGATCAAGCAATCATAGTTGAGAACTCCCAAATGTGGGTAATGGGTTGAGCCCCGAGTTCATGAAGTTCCTAGGTCTACACACTCAAATTTAAGAAATCTCCACAGCGCATTATAATAAAATGGTCACAGACCAGAGTCCCAGAAGCAGCAAAGGAAGGAAGGTCGCAGCTGATCAGGAAGCCACACAAGAATATCAGTCGACTTCCCCACAGGAACTGCACAGGCCGTGAGAGAGATGGGGATGATGGGTGCTGAGCAAAAGCTCTGCCACTCACACAGCTACTCTCTGTCCTCCAGCAACGCGAGACTCTGTCAGACGGGTTGAGGGGAGTCAGGATTGCATGCGCCTTACGGAAGCGCTTCAGCAACGCTGAGACTTTGTCAGGTGGGCTGAGGAAGACGGGACTGCACGTGGCCTTACCGGGAATGCCTCTACAATGCGGGACTCTGTCAGGTGGGCTGAGGGACACGACACTGCACGTAGCCTTACAGGAAATGCTAAAGAGTTCTTAAGGTCTCCGAGAAGTAGTATGAGAACATGGAAAAATACAGCACTCTGAGGGGCGGGGAGGTAACTCAGCATGGGGGTGCACAGGCCTGACGTGTGTGAAGGTCTGAGCTCAACCCAGCACCTGGAGCGCCAAAAAGGGCAGCCCTGGTGGGTCCAAAGCACTGCTGAGCCTGAGCTCTGCCGAGCCTGAGCACTGCTGAGCCTGAGCACTTCCGAGCCTGAGCACTGCCGGAGCCTGAGCACTGCCGAGCCTGAGCACTGCTGAGCCTGAGCACTGCCGAGGCCTGAGCTCTGCTGAGCACTGCTGAGCCTGAGCACTGCTGAGCCTGAGCACTGCTGAGCACTGCCGAGCCTGAGCACTGCCGGGCCTGAGCTCTGCTAAGCCTGAACACTGCTGAGCCTGAGCTCTGCTGAACCTGAGCACTGCCGAGCCTGAGCACTGCCGGGCCTGAGCACTGCCGAGCCTGAGCACTGCTGAACCTGAGCACTGCTGAGCCTGAGCACTGCTGAACCTGAGCTCTGCCGAGCCTGAGCTCTGCTAAACCTGAGCACTGCTGAGCCTGAGCACTGCTGAGCCTGAGCACTGCTGAGCCTGAGCACTGCTGAGCCTGAACTCTGCTAAACCTGAGCACTGCTGAGCCTAAGCACTGCTGAGCCTGAGGCACTGCTGAGCCTGAACTCTGCTAAACCTGAGCACTGCTGAGCCTGAGCTCTGCCGGGCCTGAGCTCTGCTAAGCCTGAACACTGCTGAGCACTGCCAAGCCTGAGCACTGCTGAGCCTGAACTCTGCTAAACCTGAGCACTGCTGAGCCTGAGCTCTGCCGGAGCCTGAGCACTGCTGAGCCTGAGCACTGCCGAGTCTAAGCACTGCCGGGCCTGAGCTCTGCTGAGCCTGAGCACTGCTGAGCACTGCTGAGCCTGAGCACTGCCAAGCCTGAGCACTGCTGAGCACTGCTGAGCCTGGAGCACTGCTGAGCCTGAGCTCTGCCGGGCCTGAGCACTGCTGAGCCTGAGCTCTGCCAAGCCTGAGCACTGCCGGAGCCTGAGCTCTGCTGAGCCCTGAGCACTGCTTAGCCTGAGCTCTGCCGGGCCTGAGCACTGCTGAGCCTGAGCTCTGCCGAGCCTGAGCACTGCCGGGCCTGAGGCTCTGCCGAGCCTGAGAACTGCCAAACCTGAGGCTCTGCTGAGCCTGGGCACTGCCGGGCCTGAGCACTGCCGAGCCTGAGCACTGCTGAGCCTGAGCACTGCTGAGCCTGAGCACTGCCGAGGCCGCTGAGCCTGAGCACTGCTGAGCCTGAGGCTCTGCTGAGCCTGAGCACTGCCAAACCCTGAGCTCTGCTGAGCCTGAGCACTGCTGAGCCTGAGCACTGCCGGGCCTGAGCACTGCTGAGCCTGAGCACTGCTGAGCCTGAGCTCTGCCGGGCCTGAGCACTGCTGAGCCTGAGCACTGCTGAGCCTGAGTACTGCCGAGCCTGAGCTCTGCTGAGCCTGAGCACTGCTGAGCCTGAGCTCTGCTGAGCCTGAGCACTGCTGAGCCTGAGCACTGTGCTGCCAAGCACCAGCTCAGGAGTCTTCAGGCCCGCGGTACCAGCCGAGGATCTCCAGGAAGAGCCCTTAGGCTTCCCCAGAGAGCTGTACCCCACTGAGGTAACTCCTATTTTAAAAGCTGGAGGGCCTGGAGAAAAGGTACAGGAGAGAAGGTGTTGCAGTACAGTGTTGCCAAGGGCCTCTGCATCTTGCCTGGGGTTGCCTCCTGCAGGCACTTTGTAGACAGGAGGAGGACAATTGGAATGTGGCAGTATATCTGACCATGTATTCTATGTTAGCTGGTATAACATATTATCGTGGAACTAGTTAGATCTTACCAGCATATTTACCTGGCCACATCAGATCTCTGGTGACTACAAGAGAATCCCGGGTGACTACAAGAGTATCCCACCCCGCGGCAGAGCCTGGCAAGCTACCTGTGTTGTATTTGACATACCAAACACCAGTAACAATTATAGACTTCATTTCCATAACTTGATGGAATGGTTTGAGGCTCTTTATGTTCCTGTAGCGGGCAGATGCCCTTGGGCTATCTCGCATGTTACAGGACATATTGAAATGTTACTGGTGCCCGCTTGAGCAAATCCATGATATACGGGAAGACAAGGATACAGTGATATAATGATACATTGGATCTCTAAGTGATTTGACCAGAGAGAAATGCTGTTTGCCTCCAAGCAAACAAGCGTGGCTCTCTAATAAGTCTAAAGGCTAATATAGAAAACAACTATGATGCAAAGATGAGAACTTTGTGAAGACTGGAGAAATATATACCTGGCTGTAGAACATCCATTGCTACAGATGCATGCCTTTGTGTTCTGAGATACAGCTCATCTCACACCCCCTCCCCCCCCCCACTCTACCCTTCAGGGGGCACTTCAAAGGCAGATCTTGGTTGGGCAGCATTAACATTTCAATGGACCAAGGTGAGGTCCCAGGAAAAGCTACCTGAGGGAGATTTGACCTTAACTGCTTCCCTGTTGGTGCTGGCTGTCTAAACTGAAAAGATATAAAAGCTGTAGCCTGCTTTCTTTGCTCTCCTTTTCTCCTTTTGCCTTTTGGCCCTCTCCTCTCTGTTCTCCTCCCTGTTGGGCCTTAACACATGGCAGCGACCATCTTGGCCGAGGATTCTAAACCTACATGTGGACGGGAACCCAAAGTCCAGGTTTCCTATTGTTGGATTGCATACCAGAACCTGTGGGAGTAAAGCCTTTTGAAACTTTGCTGGATTCTCACGTCTTTCTCCGTCCATTGGCCACTGATCCCTAGGACAGAAGGGGATTCCCCTGACCCTGCTCCCAGATCTTGTTGGGGCACCCAGCATTCCCGACAAGAAGGTCCATTTCCAGCATCACGTATGGTCCTCCAAACAGGGTTTGGAGTGATCCCCTGAGAACAGAGTCAGAAGTATGTCTGGAACACTGCCAGGTGTGACTAACTAAATAAGACAAATAATTTTTAATACAACACACTGATATAATTCAGTGGTCAAACTCAGAATATACCAATGTTCTAATATAGTAGCTATATGATCCACTTAAACCTAGTATAATGGTTAAAAGACAAGAATGTTTTTCTAATATTTTATTATACAACCATAAGATATACAATTACAAAGATGTTTGTTTTGGTTTCAGTCATACAGTGTTCCAGCACCTATCCCTCCACCAGTGCTTATTTCCCACCACCAATGTCCCCGATTCCCTCCCCTCCCCTAGTCTGCCTCTATGGCAGGTTCTTTACCTCTTTTCTCGCTCTCTCTTTCTTTCTCTTCTCCTTCTCTTACACATTGTGGATTGCAATACATACATTTAAAGGTGATCATGTGTCATACAGGGCCTTCACGGGACGGCTGGGGAGGCTGGCGCTGGCTCCGCGCCAGGCCTAGCTGACCATGGAACCCCGAGGAGGGCAGATGGGTTTTGGGGAGTGGGTCCGTCGCCTCTGAGGGGTCCCGGAAGCAGCCGGATGAAACTCCGCCCCATCACACTAGCCACCATTTTTGCTGTCTGGGCGCTCGGAAACTGCCTCAGACCAGATCAACAGAGCAAAGCCAGTTCGAGCCCAGGTAGGCGGCTCCAAGAGGCGGGAATCACTGGGAAGTCGTCAGATGGAGGCGTGGTCGTCCCTTCCCCCCTCCATCTTGTATCGAGCCTGGTGGCCCCTGCCACGGAGCTGCCCACGGCCAGCATACAGGGCCTCACGGACGGCTGAGGAGGCTGGCACTCGGCTCGCGCGGGCCTAGCTGACCATGGAACCCCGAGGAGGGCAGATGGGTTTTTGGAAGTGGGCCCGTAGCCTCTGAGGGGTCCCGGAAGCAGCCGGATGAAACTCGCCCATCACACTAGCCACCATTTTTGCTGTCCGGACGCTGCGAAACTGCCTCAGACCAGATCAACAGAGCAAAGCCAGTTTGAGCCCAGGTTGCGCGGGCCGCAAGCCGCCTTGTGCCACCAAAAATAGTGAAACAGTAATGTCTTTTAATGCACTGCATTCCACGAAGAGCAGGAAAGTTTGTTGGGAAGGAGATATAAAGAGGAAAGAAATGACATACAGAACCTGCCAAGTGGTTGAGGTGCGGGAGGGGGAGGGAGGTGGGGACATTGGTGATGGGAGATGGGTTTGGGTGGAGGGTGTGTGTTGGAACACTGTAGAACCAAAGCTCTACGTGAGCATCTTTCAATTAAAAAAAAAGGTGGAATCTACCACAAACATGTGGGAATCAGTGGTTAGGTAAGACAGAGAAGGGAACAGTGTGCTAATATTTGTCAAAAATGATAATACCAGCCTAGAACTGAGCATTGAATATAGGAAAAAGATATACATGATGATCTCTGAATGTATGTATTGCAATCCACAATGTGTAAGAGAAGAGAGAAAGAGAGAGAGAGAGAAGAGATAAAGAACTTGCCATAGAGGCAGGCTAGGGAGGGGGGGGGAAGTGGGGACATTGGTGGTGGGAAACGGGCACTGGTGGAGGGATGGGTGCTGGAACACTGTATGACGGAAACCCAAACATGAACATCTTTGTAATTGTATATCACATGGCGGTGTAATAAAATATTTAAAAAAAAATAAAGGTGATCATGTGTATCTTTTTGCTTATATTCAATGATCAGTTCTAGGTTGGAATTATCACTTTCGACAATTATTAGCCCACTGCTCCCTTCTCTGTCTTGCCTAACCTCTAACTCCCACACATTTGTGGTAGATTCCACCTTTGACAAGACCTCCTGATCCATGTTTCACTTGACCTTGGATATTGGTATTATATGTATATAACATGATCCTCTCCATGTCCATCCATTTATAGGCAAATTTCATAACTTCATTTTTCCTAACAGCTGCATAGTATTCCATTGTGTGAATGTACCAAAGTTTCTTTATCCAGTCATCAGTTCGGGCACTCTGGTTGTTTCAAGATTCTGGCTATTGTGAATAGTACTGCTATGGAAATAAAAGTGCAGATGGTGTTTCCACTGTGTATTTTTGGCTTCCCAGGGTATATTCCCAGGAGTGGTATGGCTGGGTCAAATAGGAGATCAATTTCTTGTCTTAGGAGGAATGTCCATATTGTTTTCCAAAAAGACACCAGTCGACATTCCCTGCAACAATGGATGAGAATCCCCTTTTCCCTGCATCCATGCCAGCACTTGTTGTTCATGCTCTATAGGATATGAGCCAGTCTCTGTGGTGTGAGATGATATCTCATCGTTGTTTTGATTTGCATCTCTCTGATGATTAATGATGGTGAGCACTTTTTCATATGTCTTTTGGCCATTCGAATTTCTTCCTTGTAAATGACAAAAAATGTTTTAAAAAATAGCTTTAAATGAGACCAGCGATGTTGTTTAATGGTAAAGTACAGGCCTTGCATGAATGAGATATTGGTTTGACCCCCAGCACTGCAGGAGAGATAGTACAGCAGGTTGAACACTTGCCTTGCACATGGCCGACACATGTCCAATTTCAGCAATGCATATGCTTGGTCCTCTGAGCACTTCCAGGAATAATCCCTGAACACAAGGCCTGGAGTAAGCCCTGAGCACCACCAAGTACGGCTCCCAAACAAGAAACAACAGAATTTAAAGGCTTATCATCATTAACTGCATAATAAAGGGTCAGAGAGATAGTACAGGATTTAAGGTAGTTAGTACCTTGATGCAGTGCATCTTGGTCCCATCCCTGGCACTCTCAGAGAGCCACTGGCAGAGGTAAGCACTGCACCATCAGGTATAGGTCATACTCGTACAGCTCAAAAAAAACTGGTTAATGTATATACAGAATAAAAGTAAGGTACACTGTGATCAGGCACACAAGAGGGGGCTGAAAAGGATCGAGTTTTGATATGAGAGCAAAGTCGTTCGGTCTAGATTATTATAGGTAAAGGGTTTTATGTAAATCTCACTGTTTTTACATAAACCACAAAAGCAGGAAAATACCTATAGTAAATTCATAAAAGGGAAAGAGATAAAAATCAAAATATTTCACCACAGAAAATCATCAAAGCACAAAGGAAAGGCTCAGGGAGAAAAGGAATGAAATATGAAACTAGGGGAACACCAGAGAAGAGTCGGGTGGTATGCGTAAGTCCTCCCCCATCAATCACTCCTCTAGGGAGCTCAGAGACAGTATAGAGGGTAGAGGGTACTTGCCTTGCACAGTTCAACACCCAGCACCTCACATGCTCCCCAGAGCAGTTCTGGGCATAGCCCCAAAACCAAAATAAAAACTAATTGTTCTACTGTGAATGAATGGTATACTCTAATCAAAAGTGGTTGGATGGATTAGAAAAGAAAACCCAATGCTATGCTGACTACAAATAATTCCCTTCAGACTTAAGAATGCAGTTAGAGGTTAGGGGCAGAGGGAGAGATTATAGCTGCTATGACACCTGTCCTGGGTTCAGTCCCTGTCTTTTCCTCGAGCCCACCAGCAGCAATCCCTGAGCACAGCCTGGAGTAAGTACTGAGCACCGACAGGCAGACCCTCCCATCCGCCCCACAAAAAAAATCACAGTCAGCTGGGCCTCAGCTAGTGTTCAATAATAGAATGCTTGCCTCTATTGGTGAGAGCCTGGGTTCTATCCCTGGCACCACAAGAAAGAAAAGAAACCATAAAAGAAAAGCTAACAAAATTATACTAAGATCACAAGTGAAGAGATGGAGAAAAGATACCCCATGAAAATGAAAACCAAAAGAGAGAGTGAGAATATGGTCATATGGAGCAAAATTATTTTAACACAAAAGCTGTCACAAGAAACAAAGATAGGGGCCGGAGCGATAGCCCAGCGGGTAGGGCGTTTGCCTTGCACGCCAGCCCATGCCTGCCTGGGTTCGATCCCGGCATCCCATATGGTCCCCGAGCACCGCCAGGAAGTAATTCCTGAGTGCAGAACCAGGAGTAACCCCTGAGCACTGCCGGGTGTGACCCAAAAGCAAAAAAAAAAAAAAAAAAAAAGAAAAGAAACAAAGATAATCATTCCATGATTTACAAATTGGGGAAATTTGGGGGCAGAGCAATAGTACAATGGGTAGGACATTTACATTGTATGTGGCCCATGCAGGTTCAATCCCCAACATTCCATATGGTCCCCCAAGAACTACCAGGAGTAGTTTGTGAGTGTAGAGTCAGGAGTAAGTAACGCCTGAGCACAGCTAGGTATGGTCCAAAAACATACAAAACAAAAAATACAAATTGGAGAAAATTCACCAAGAGGATATAACAATTTAAAATATGTATTTACAGGCCAGAGCAATAGTACAGTGGTAGTGTTCTTGCTAGCCTGGGTTTAAAACCTGGCATCCCATATATTCCCCCAAGGCTTCCAGAAGAGATTCCTGAGTACAAAGTCAGGAGTAACCCCTGAGCACCACTGGGTGTGACCAAAAAAGAATACATAAATATATAAAATGAGTATTTATACCCAATATTGGAGCATCTGGATTGCTTAGGCAAATGCTAACAATTTTAAGAAAGAGCTATGTGTACCAGGAATATGACTCAAAAGAGCTAGAGTACAAGCTCTGCTAGTTTGATCCCCAACACTGTGTGGTTCCCTGAGCACCCCAACAGAATAACACTAAGCACCCCTGAGTAGGGAGAGTGAACAAAAGTAAAAAGAAAAATCAATATGTGGCAAAACAATAGCAGTGGGGCTATAATACCACTTTGAACAATGGCCAGATGATCCAGAGAGAACGTCAACAAGGCTGGTCTTGAACTCTGCTTGGGGCCGAGTGACCTAACCAACACAGAACACTCTATCCCGCAGAATACACAGACTTAGGACAATCGCCAAGAGGGATGATTGACAGCTCACAAAACAAGTCTTTAAGCGCCAACAAGAATTTTTAAGAGGTAGTTTGGCACTTGGGCACTTGCTCTGCATGGCTAAGGCTCTGACTTGCATCCCTTTACCTCCACAACGAAGGAAAAGAACTGCCTGGAAATAGCTCCAAGGGTTGGTACTTGTGCTCTGATTCAGGAGTCCAAAGGCTCCCTGGGTCCAGCATCACCAGCAGTGGCCCCAAAAATTGCCCAAGAAGACTGAATCATATCAGCTTCTTTCCCAAACACAATACAAAGCTGGAAATCAGTGAAAGGAGAAAAGATGGAGAATACACAAGCCTGGGGAGATTAAGCAACACATGCCCGAACAACCACTGGATCAAAGAAGAAATCAAAAGGGAGATAAACATCGAAGATAGCAGAGAAGCCAGAGCCGCGCGCAGCTGATGGGACATAAATCAAACAGCAGAGGGAAACCTGCGTGGAGCAGCCTCGGGAAACGGAAGGCAGACACACGGGACGGCCCCGCCGCCTCCCGGCACCCGCCCAGTGAGCTGAAACCAGGAGCTCAGCGTGGGGGGTCTCACACCCACTGCACATCCTTAACAGTCGAGACACCGAGGCACTCGGAGAGCCTGTCGGCAGATGAATGGGTTAAGGAAATGTGATGGAGGGGGCCCACGTGATAGTACAACAGAGAGGGCATTTGCCTGATGTGGGCTGACCGGGGGTTCGAGCCTCAGCATCCCATACAGTCCCATGAGCACCTCCAGGAGTAATTTCTGAGTGCAGAGCCAGGAGTAACCCCTGGTATCACCGGGTGTGACCCAAAAAACAAAAATCCAGATCAATAATATGTCTTTTGGGTTGTGTTCTCTTATGCACCTTAGGCCAAAAAAAGGCGGGAAATATTTTACCTTTTTCTCTGGCTTACACTTGTGTCTTAGAGTTTTCTCTGGGGTTGCACAGGAACTGCATTTTGTACCTTGCGGGAGCAGAGTTAATGTTTTCCCACTAACAGGCACTGGTGGCAGCTGCTAAGCGTCCAAGCCTTGCTGGACTTGCTTAGCGGCCCATGATTAGCAGCGGGCCGGTCCTGCTGCTCTGACCAGGCTCCTCGCTCAACTCCCTCCCTGAAGTTAGCCCATCCCGCCACCCCACCAAGACACTGGTGGACATGGGGAGCACTTTGGCCTGCTGCTCCTCCCGCTGAGCTAGAGATGCTCCGTTCTCCCGGACGCTCTCAAGTTTCTCCCTTCCAGCACTATCTGAATCAATCTCCCAGGAGCTAAAGTACGGATGTTCCAGCGATGCCACATTCCCCCCAAGAGTCCAAATCTCAGCTTTCCAAAATGATTGTTTTTAACTTTTTTGGGTCACACCCGGCAATGCTCGGGGGTTACTCCTGGCTCTGCACTCAGGACTTACTCCTGGTGGTGCTTGGAGAACCAAATGAGATGCCGGGGATTGAACCCAGGTCGGCTGCATGCAAAGCAAATGCCCTACCTGCTGTAACTATTGCTCCAGCCCCAATTTTTGTTATTTCTTCCAACTCAGTCACCAACTAAATTGAGTTCCTGGGGACCAACAGAGGAGATACAAATTCACCAGCTGAATAAATGCACCAAGCAGCTATTGCCTCCAGTCTCTAACACTCCCTGTGACGCAAGTGTGAATCACTGACAGAAACCATTTCTTGCATGCAAGATGTCTGTTGCGGAACTACAGTTTGCAGATGTACAGCCAGCACTCGCTATGTCCATCCCCTTGGACCAGGGACTCAAGGATTGTGGTGGTGCTATGCTCCAAGAACACTGCCCCCTACCCGCCAGGCACAGTATTGCATTGAGCCTCACACCCAGTGACCCTCCAAAAAACAAGAATACATACATAAATAAAATGTGTATTTATACCCAATATTGCAGCATCTGGATTGCTTAGGAACTCCTGCGGAGCTTCCATCAAGTTAGCAGCTCTACCTGGTGGGACGCACTGAGCTTCACATTCCTTTATATTCCCCTTTTATGAACCATAGCCCCAACAACAGACCAGTATTCCCTATTTCCGCTGGGCTTCTTTAGCTACACACAGCACACTGCAACTGAGGGCCCAGCATTTGCAGCCCTAGCGGTTATTACTGACATTCGGAAAGTCGGTAATGAGCAATGAGGAATGGACCCGCTCGGTTGTCTCCCAGATTCTCTGTGTGACCTTGAACAAGTCCTCCTACGTCTCCATGTATCAGTAAGGAGAGAGAATCTAAACACATTCTCTCAAAGGACCCTTTCAGAAACCTATTCAAAATCTGAATAAAACCTATTCAAGTCCATCAAAAATCAGATGGGCTGGACATGTAATGCAATTTGGAAATGACCGCTGGACTAGAGCCGTTACTGACTGGATCCCACAGGATGTCAAAAGATCACGTGGCCGCCCACCTACAAGATGGTCAGACTTCTTCGTCAAGACCCTGAACGAACGGTTTGAGGCTCTTCATATTCCTGAATCAACCAGATGCCATTGGGCTACACTGGCATGTGATAGGGTCAAATGGAAATGTTACTGGCACCGCTCAAGCAAATCGATGAATAACGGGATTCAAGTGATCAAGTGATTCAAAATCTGATGTGCCAACACTTTTGCTTGACAAGCAGTTTATTCATTACCCAAATTCTACAAAAAAAAAATCCCAGGGGCCGGAGTGATAGCACAGCGGGTAGGGCATTTGCCTTGCATATGGCCGAGCCGGGTTCGATCCCGGCATCCGATATAGTCCCCGAGCACTGCCAGTAGTAATTCCTGAGTAAAGAGCCAGGAGTAACCCTTGAGCATTGCCGGGTGTGACCAAAAAAGGAAATAAATAAATAAATCCCCAAACCACCTTACAGTCCTATCAAGGAATAATCATACATTTGCCGTCCACATGGCCAAGGCAGGTTCAATTCTCAGCATCCCATATGCCCCCAAGCCCTGCTAGAGTAATTCCTGAGTGCAGAGCCAGGAATAACCCCTGACTATTGCCAGGTGTGACCCAAAAAAGAAAAAAAGAGAGAGAGAGAGAGAGAGAGACCAGGCATCATGCTCTATAGAATTCTTGATGTGTTTAAATATATATTCATATAGAAAACAGTTTGTATAATCAGCCAGAAGAGCACTAGCAACTCATCAAGATTCCAGGGAGAAGGCAAGTAGGTTGCTTTTGCTGAGAGAAACTCCTCTGAACCCCAGCAGAGACTGAAGGAATGCCACCCCCCACCCTAAGTCCAACAGAAAATGCGATAACTACCTGTGCTGGTTACTTTTAGATGTCACCTACTTCAGGGCATGCAATGCAGATACGCAGTCAGACACATAAAGGGTTGAGGGAAAGGTGGAAGAGGTAAATGAGTGGGCTTTTGGAAAAGGAGTTCGTGTTCCATGGGGTGGCTGTGAAAGACTCCCGAGGAAGGTTGGGGGAATTCTGAAACAGTTCAGAATTGTTTGAATTCTGGGGCTCCATCCTGTAGATTTGGGGAGCCAATAGATAGACAGAGAGACAGAGAGACAGAGAGACAAGAGAGACAGAGAGACAGAGACAGAGAGATAGAGAGATAGAGAGATAGAGAGATAGATAGATAGATAGATAGATAGATAGATAGATAGATAGATAGATAGATAGATAGATAGATAGATAGGGGATGGATGGATGGATGGGTGGATAGATGGATGGATAGATGGATAGATAGACAGACAGACAGACAGACAGACAGACAGACAGACAGACAGACAGACAGACAGACAGATAGATAGATAGATAGATAGATAGATAGATAGATAGAGAGAGATAGAGCAATAGAGAGATAGATAGAGAGAGAGATAGATAGATAGATAGATTAGATAGATAGATAGATAGATAGATAGATAGATAGATAGATAGATAGATAGATAGATAGATAGATAGATAGATAGATAGATAGATAGATAGATAGATAGATAGATAGATAGAAAGAAATAGAGCCTTTGGTGGGGCTTCTCTTGAAAGCCCTGGGTATTCTATCTTCCTAGACACAGGGCAAAAGACCCTGCACCCAACCTTCTCTTAGATGATTGCTAATTCAGGAAGGTCGACACCAGCCTGAGAGTTCACTAACTCAGTAACAAAGGCAGGTGAAGGAGACACACAAACAGTAAAGCACCGCACACCTCACGGGCAGGTTACCATGAGCACTGTGTCACTGCCATGGAGAGCTTCATTTCAAATACTGCAACACTCACAAGCTCTGGGCGCCGGAGAATTATGTAAGAGGAGCCACTGGAGTGGCTGAGGGAAGTTCCCCAGACACACAGGGTATGTTCTAGAGTCTACAAGTCACCGCTAGCCCCATACAAGATGACTCCACACTCCTGGAAAGAACAGAACCGTCCGTTATACGTTCATCCCACATAGCACCAGCAATTCTCTACTCCTCCAGAGAACTTGCATCTTCCCCTTCATCTCCATTATCCAGAAGGGAAGCAAAAGCCAACTGCCAGAGGGAGTGATCTTTTTGCACGTTTCCAATCAAAATCAGCCTTTGCTGACTTCCCTAGAATAACTGCTGTACAAGTCTGCAAGAATTTATGATGGCTCGTCAGTGCATTGGCGCCACCTAGTGACCACTAGATATAATGCATGCAGTTTTTATGATTCGGATCAATTCTACAGATTTCATAGCTGAAAAATCAGACCACGATTTCCAGAGATTTTCAGTGCACACTGTTCATTGCTCACTTTAGTAATTTCTAAATAAACTTAGAGAGTAGGCATTAAGTCCGCATGCACCTGAATTCAAATCTTTGTGATCTTTGCATAAGTCATTTAGCTTATGCAAGCTTTTTAAAAAAATAAAATGGAGTTAACTCTTATTTAAGCTTCATTTTAATTGAATACATTTTAATACCTAATAGAATTTTTAATAAGTAATGTAGGTAGCAGATTACATGCTACCTACATTACTTATTCCTAATAAACAGTGAATAAATTCAAGTTCTCTATATTATTAGCAACTTGGAGGGCTTCCATCAAATATTCGTCTCTCCATGGGTTGCTAGTCCCTTCCCCTAAGACTGAACTAAGCAGGAGATGATGATGATCAATTTCTAAATGCTTACATCCACACAGCGAGGTCTGATGGATGCAGATTTCCCTGGGCGGAATGCACATTCTGTATTATGCTGCTTCCTAGAATCAATATTCTAATGACTTGAGAAAGGCACACGATAACTTTCACTAAATGTGTGTTACATTTGTTCCCTTCCTTGGTCCTGACATGCGTTTTTTAAACCCACAATCTCGGGAGAAAATCACCTTTATAACAACCTCTAACACCCATCCTCAAAGTGAATTTTCAACAGAATCATTTTGGGTCTGTCTTACACGCCTCAGGAAAACACACGCATACACACATACACACACACACACACACATGCACACACACGCACACACACTGCACCAGAGCGCTAGTATAATGTCTAGGGCACTTGCCTTGAATATGGTGGCCCGGGTTCACTCCCCCAGCAACCTTGGCCCCCAAGATCCAACAGGTAAGATCCCTGAGGTGTGACCCAAAACCTACCTGTGGTGCCTGCACGCATGCCCAGTGGGGTGGTACTTTGCAGGCATGGCAGCGTGCAGAGCAGCACCTTTAGGTGGCAGGGCTCTCTCTCTTGCCTGGTCGAGGTGCTCTGAAGTGTGGCCCCCCTATTAGGTTGGTGCATGTGGGCAGCTTCAGGGATCACACTCTCAGCCTCACGCTTACCAGAAGGTGGTTTTGCCACTCAGTCATTCCCTGAGCTCACTGGAGGGTATTATTTTTTAAGCAATACTACTTAAAGTTGGATTCAGACACATGGGGCAGAGCTGCTACCGGCTCTCCCTGTGCTCAGCTGATTACGAGGCACCGGGAGGGAAGGTGGGTTCTAGCCCTGGCCTGCTATCCCAATAGAACCTTCGAGGAGCCCAAGGAACCCCCACACCTTGATGGCCACCATTTTCAACATCCAGAAACCACAGCTCATCAGAGCTCCACCCAAGAGAAAAGCTAATCTCTCTCTCCCCATTGTGTTTCATCAGTAAATGCACGAGATGAGAGCCTACTACTGAGAGTATACCACCCACACGGCAGAGCTGGCAAGCTACCCTTGTCATATTCGATATGCCAAAAACCAGTAACAATTATTAGACCTCATTCCCATGACCTGAAGGGAATGGTCTGAGGCTCTTCGTGTTCCTGAAGCAAGCAGATGCCCTTGGGCTACACTAGCATGCAACAGGATGTATGGAGATGTTACTG
>JAJIBD010031461.1:22500-64932 GCA_021461705.1 Cryptotis parvus
CCTGCCTCTTTGAGCCTTAGAGAAGAGAATACTGCCTAGGAGTCAGGAATGGGCTCACACATCTCAACAGCGCCTGTTCAGCAAATGAGGTCAGGAAGGATCAGATCCTCAGTCTCAGATTGGGGGTCTGGAAAACGGGCCCTGATCAATCTGACCCTTCAGAGGTGTGGAAGCAATAAACCGGTGTGCGTGAAAGGCCTGCGCACACCCAAGGCATTCTCTGCCGAGAACCTCATCCCAACCTAGGGACAAACACTAGTTTACCCAGCTCCATCCCCAGACTCTGATGCATGGAGACGTCACATACTAGACTGTTTCTCCTTTCTGAGTAATTATTAATTGAAGAAACAAGTATTTTCTCCCCCCCCCTTGCTTTAAGCACCATGCTTCACAAAATCACACCATTGATATAGCAAGACTTGGAGACATTCACGGATGCCCACTAAGGATTGCCTGCAACGGACTCTACCCTGTGGCCGTTACCACCTTAATTCTCTTAGTTGTATTTAATCTACTATTAGCCATACCCACGGGACTTGCACGATCATTGCTGCACTGTTTATTTCTGGAAGTTTTACCCAGACCATTTTCATGCCTGCTAAGTTTCTTGCTCCCTGAAGATAATTTCTATCTCCCTGAAACCCTACACGTTGCTGTACAATCTGCTAATTCTCAAGTCGGAGAGGCTGAGGGTGTCAAGAGTCCATGGCTTTTGCTGCTTCTTCCTCACCCATACACCCTATTTCTCCAGTGCTTGGTTATAGCCCCTGGACTCTCATTCATTTCATATTGCTTTGGAGAGGCCACATCCGGTGGTGCTCAGGGATCATCACTCCTAGCTCTGCACTCATGGATTAGTCCTGGCAGTGTTAGGGACGAGACGCTCACCGCCCGTCAAGGAAGACTCCAAGAGACTTTCTCCTGCAACACCCATAGGTTTTATTATCCAAGCAGGCTGGCGCTCACAACATGACCCAAAGAGTCAGAGGCTAAGAGCGTAGTCCTCCCAGAGGAGAGCAGCCAACCTCTCCCACCACGGTCCTCAGGACCTTGTTCCATCTTCAGTCCAACCAGCCCAGATTCTGCCCTAGGCAGATTCTCCAGAGGCATTGCTAACTCCTATACCGGTGGTTGTTTGTGAGTCCCAAGAATAGAGCCCCAAATGTTAGGGTCCAGAGTCACAAGTTCTTAGTAATCACAAAGAAACCAGCCAGTAATGCAAAACGCAAGCGGAGTTTATTAAGCCAGCTAGCTGGGGTCAAGCTCTCAGGCACGCAGGCCAAAGCAAGACCCCAAGTAAGGGGAAGCTTTAGATTATATAGCCACTATTCACGTCATAACCTGCGCAAACTTAAAGAACATGATTCAAAGAACGACATTGCTCAAGTTGCACAGACAACTTGTATTGTTATGTCCCTGGATGTTCTAAACGTCAGTATGCCCTGCGTGCACCTGAGAGGTTTCTAGATAACAGGAGGGGCAGTGGAACTGTTACTTTTCAAGGCTCCTGGGCTGAGCCTGCCTGGATGTTCTTCCCAAGGCCAGATGCAGGGTGTGTGATGACCAGCCCTTGGTGACTATCCATAGCAACATGGGGGCCTTTGGGCTCATTGAATCTGCCTGCCGTTTGCTCACCTAACAGCAGTGCTGCCGGACCACACAGGCTGCGGGGGAGGAGGGGGAAGTGGGGGGAGGAGCCTGTGTAGTAGTACAGTGAGTAAGGAAGGCCTTCCAAAGCCTGGAAGGCCAGTGCCTTCCTTACTCACTGTACTATCACTCTGGCCCTAGAAGCCAATTTTTTTAGGAATGTGTTTGTGGGAATTCCCTAGGAGCCAAGATTTAAAAGGAAAAAAAAACTTATATTCTACCATGAAGAACTTCCTCTGCTGCTTCCTGGAATCTAGACGCAACTGAAATTCACAGCCTGAGGGGTTTTGTTTTTTAGTGTTTGTTTTGGATCATCCCCGTGATACTGAACTTTAGCTACAAATCAAGCAGAGTAAAAGCCTGTGCTGGTGACTCCCTGCTTTGGGGACCACATGCAGCTGTGCTCGGGGCGTATCCCCAGCTCTGTGCCCAGGGATCGTTCCTGGCAGGGTTCAGGGGACCATGAGTCGTGCTGGAAACCAAACCTGGGTCGGCTGCGGCTCGTCAAGCACCTTACCCTCTGTAGCTTCTTAAAAACAGATATTTGGGGCCAAGAGAAAACCTGATCTTCCCCTTTAAGTTTCATCAGTAAATGCTCGGGTTGAGAGCCTTCTACTGAGACTATACCACCCTGGCAAGCTACCCGTGTTTTATTTACTTTTTATGCCAAAGACTAGTAACTATTATGGACCTCAGTTCCATAACCTGAAGAATGGTTTCGGCTCCTCCTGTCCCTGTGGCAAGTAGATGCCCTTGGGTTGCACTTGCTTGTGACAGGACTAATGGAGATGTTACTAGTGTCTACTCGAGCAAATCGATGAACAATGGGAAGACAGTGACAGACAGTGATACAGTGATTTGGGGCCAGGGTAATCTGCACATAGCCAATCTTAATTCAATCCTCGGTACCACATATAGCCCCTATATTGCCAGGAGTGATCCCTGAGTGCAGCTGAGTGTCACAAAAGAAATAAAAAGGAGGCAGGCGCTGGGGGAGGCTTTCATTCTAATTTGCCAGCACTCCAGGAATCCCCATCGTTGCCGGTCTGACATTCCCCACTGGACTGTCCTGGGGCCCCTCTGACTTCCCTTTCTGCTGCTCTCTGTGAAACTTAAGACCCAGGGGAGAAACTCCGCAGAGTGAGGCTGTGTCCTCTAGTAAGCAGGACTCTCCGCCCTCCTCCTCGCTGGAGTGCTGCTTTCCCATGGATTCTCCCTGAGGTATTCCTTAGAGTCAGATCAGCACTAACGGGAGGAAAAGCGCTTCAGCCTTCCTTACTCAATTCGGGATGAAACATCTGACCTTGCCTTCAGCTTTGAAAGCTTCCATACATTTGGGTGCCAGGGACACGGCTCAGTGGCAAAGTCTGTGTCTCACATGTGTGACGCCCTGGGTTTGATTCCCTGCACCCCACTGTCCCCTGCCAGGAGCACCAAGCTGGAAGCAACCCCCAAGTGCTCAGCAAGCCCTGAGTACTTCCAGGTATCATCCAAAAACAAAACCAAAAAGTCATAAAAACATATTTTGGGGACCAGAGCAACAGTACAGAAGGTAGGGCACTTGCCTTGCACCCAGCCAACCCAGACTTGATCCCCAGCCTCCCATATGTCTGCTGAGCACTGCCAGGAGTGATCCCTGAGCACAGAACCCCAAGTAAGCCCTGAGTACTTCCAGGTGTGGCTCAAAACAAAACAATAAAGAACCTTATGTTTTTGTGGGAGGTCGCTCAACTGGCTATGCACATGCTCTGCCTGCAGGGGCCCCAGACGTGACACCTCCAACTCCACTGGGAGACGCCCTGAGCACAGAGCCAGGGGGAGGGCACATACGGAGCTGCTCAAGCCTGCCTCTCTGCGCAGGGATCTCTCCTGGTGGCTTGGGGGACCATATGGGGTGGAATGTGCTCACATATGAGAGCACTAGGTGTGGACCTCAAATTCCTACTTTAATATTGCAATCACTAAAGTCTCACTTTTGGGGAAAGTATAACCCTGACGAGTGAGGAACAATTTATCTTTATTCAGCTTGATTCACTGGCGCTGTCAGACTAGAATTTCACCAAATCTCAAAACAGATCGATTTTATTACATTTTAAAATGATTAAGAAATGGACAAGATTCAAATGAGGCAGCTCTTGGTAAATTGATATAAAGGGCTTGCTGCAGTATACTGTTATGTAAAAAAAAAGAAAAGTACATGTATAATATCCTATCATTTGTGGGAAGGAAAAGAAAACGTTTCTATATTTGTCTGGATAATTACAGAATGACTATACTGTCGTTAACAAGCCTTAAGAAGTTGTTTTCTGGGGCCAAAGTGATAATACGACAGTAATAAGTAGGGTGCTTGCCTTGCACACAGCTGACCCAAGTTCAATCCCTGCCGCCCCATAAGGTCCCCCAAGCCTGCCAGGAATGATCCCTGAGCAGAGAGCCAGGCGTGAGCGGCACCGTATGCACCCCCTCCCTCCCCCACCAAGAAAAAGAAGTTGTTCTCTTCCTTTTTTCACGGTGTCCTGGGGCAGAGGTGAGCACAGCAAGCAGTAGCAGAATATTCAGGATTCCCTCCCCAGAACTCCAACTGAATAAAGTGTCTGGAAAGGCACATTGTAGAACAGCTGAGACTACGTTAGTGGTTTTCAGCAGAGTCTGTGCAGAAATCAATGTGATTGCAGGGTTTAAAGGTAGCTGGATTGAGTTGAGTTGGTGAGAAACAGAGTTTGGAAATGCGGGGGAAACACGAAAAGAAAGAGGCTATTTGCCAAAATGAGTGGCCACCTCTGTATTTTTAGCAACCCGCCACCCTTATTCTTTGCTTTACCCACACCCAGTGCAGAAACATTCCTAAATTTGACCTCAGTATTGTTCACAGGCCACAGATTGTAGACTTGACGACTGAGAATAAACATACTTAGAAGGGAGGTCAGATGGACACAAACACCGTAGCGGAAAGCTTTCTCTCCATGTGAGAAGAATATATTTTTTCCAAATTTCACAGAGTCCAAAGCAACCGTGGAAGGCTAAGTGCATGTTGCCATGGAAACCAGATATCATCATTAGCATCACCAGCATCACTACATGCCTGTTAGGTATTGTTCAGAGTTACTTCCTACTTACATAGGAAAGAAAGATAAGACATGAGCTGTGGAGGAATTTCTAATTCAAAGGACATCTGGAACAACACATGCTTGCTAAGAAAGGATGAACCTTTTAGCATGCATCACCACTAGGTGCCAGAACACAGAGATTAATAAGACTCAGCTGCTAGCCACAGAGTTCGGCCTGCTGGGCTGGAGGCGGAGACATAAATGGTTATGAGACAACGTGGAAATGCAGTGACAGCAACTGCACAGGGCATGAGGCTCAGCCCCCAAAGTGTCCAAACGCTGACAGGAAAAGCACAGGCTTACTCAGGAGGAGACAATCTGTTTAGACATCTATTTCTTGCCTCATTATTTATCCCTGAAACGTAATGCTCTCGGGTTTATCATGCATAAGGGACAAGGACGTCTTCCGCCTAAATCCGTAGTCCTAGTCTTAATCTTACACGGGGAGAGCCCTGCTCAAATGCAAAGCTCCCATAAAGACCAGAAAGGCTGGGATTGCAGTTTCTACAAGCTGTTGAGTCAAAGAATGTATAAATAATTTAGATACCACCAACTGCCAATGCTCTTGAGTTTCAAATCTCTGGATCTAAGGAGACAACGATGGCAGGAGACAGGGATAGATAACACAGTGCACAGGACAGTGACTAATCTTCAGTTCCCCAGAGTCGTCAGCGAAGCTGGATTTGCAGAGCTCGGGGCTCTCCCCAAGGGCCACCTCTTCCCCAGGGCTCCCCTTCTCCCTTCCCCTGGGACCTCAGTAGCAGGACCAAGTACCCCACTGACTGCATCCCACACACCACGATGCTCTGTCTCTCAGCACTTGCCATCTCTTCTGCAGCAGAACCCCCCCAAAGGTCTGGTCTGCCAGGCAAGGGAGCTCGACCTGTCCAACAGAAAAGCAAGAACTCCAGGGGGCTAGAGAAGTAGTACAGCAGATAGGGCATTTGCCTTGCATACAGCCAGCCCAGGTTCTATCCGCAGCACCTCATACTGTCCCCTGAGCCCTGCCAGGAGTGATCCCTGAGCACAGCAAGCAGGAAGTCCTGAGCATAGCTGGGTCTGGCCCCAAAACAGAAAGGGAGGGAGGGAGGGAGGGAGGGAGGGAGGGGGAGGGAGGGAGGGAGGGAGGGAGGGGGAGGGAGGGAGGGAGGGAGGAAGGAAGGAAGGAAGGAAGGAAGGAAGGAAGGAAGGAAGGAAGGAAGGAAGGAAGGAAGGAAGGAAGGAAGGAAGGAAGGAAGGAAGGAAGGAAGGAAGGAAGGAAGGAAGGAAGGAAGGAAAGAAGGAAGGAAGGAAGGAAGGGAGGGAGGGAGGGAGGCAGTGAGGGAGGGAGGGAGGGAGGGAAGGAAGGGAGGGAAAAAGGGGAAAGGAGGGAGGGAGGGAGGGAGGGAGGGAGGGAGGGAGGGAAGGAAGGAAGGAAGGAAGGAAGGAAGGAAGGAAGGAAGGAAGGAAGGAAGGAAGGAAGGAAGGAAGGAAGGAAGGAAGGAAGGAAGGAAGGAAGGAAGGAAGGAAGGAAGGAAGGAAGGAAGGAAGGAAGGAAGGAAGGAAGGAAGGAAGGAAGGAAGGAAGGAAGGAAGGAAGGAAGGAAGGAAGGAAGGAAGGAAGGAAGGAAATAATGGGGCCGGGAGATAATACAGTGGGTAGGGCACTTGCCTTGCACGGCCAAGCCAGGTTCCATCTCCAGCGTCCCATATGATGCCCCAAGCATCACCAGGAGTAATTCCTGAGTATAGAGCTAGGAGCAACCCCTGAGCATAGCCAGGTATGACCCCCCCAAAAATAAAAGTCCTATGCAACCCCAGGCATCCAAAAATTTAATGCAATGATGGGATGGTTCCATCCGTGGCATCCCATATGGTTCCCAAGTCCCACCAGGAGTGATCCCTGAATACAGAGCCAGGAGTAGACTCTGAGGCCCTGCTGGGTGCACCCCCAAAACAAAAAAAAAACAAAGGGAATCGACTGAGAGCAGGAGAGACAGTACAGAGGTTATTGCTCTGGCCAAAGCACTGCCAACCCCAGACTGATCCCAACGCCACATGGTTAACCAAACACCTCCAGGGGTCGCTCCTGAGCACAGAGCCAAGAATAGCCCCTAAGCACTGTCAGGTGTGGCCCAACCCTTCCCCCAAATAAATGAATCAATCGAACTAGTTTTATTAAGCAAGTAGCTGAATTTTGAAGGTGCAGGTGTGTGAGAAAGCCACCAGACCGGAGAAGCACCAGAACAACTGAAGATCCAAGTCACCGGAGGAACACAGGAAAGTCCACCAACATCCCCATCTCCGCCATCCTGGACAGGGGGAGACCCAGAGGCTACAAGGAGCCATTCGGAAGCTTGGGAGGGTGAAGAATGTGCCCATTATCCTCAATGCTGGTTTACCAGGTACGCACAGGCACCAGCACACAGTAAATGATAAATTCTAAATAGGAGCATTTTATGCCAGTTGTATTTCAGTGAAGTTGTTTTTGAAAAAAAAGATAACTGTCTACAGTCAGAACAATATCCATATATTTATATTAATAAATATATAAGCTATATATTTGCACTGTTAAGAATTATTGCCCATAACAGTATTCCAAAGGAGAGGGAGGAAAAACATATATACTATTGTAAGGTTTTCGCTAACATCCAAGCTTGCAAAGCGTCCTAGTTCCAGAGCCTCCTAGTTCCAGAGGCCCCATTCACTCTCAATGGAACAGACATCTCTGAATGCAGCAGTTATGTGTACCTAGGTCGAGAAATCAACATGATGAACAACCTAAAACCTGAGCTGCGCAGGAAGAAGAGAGTGGCATGGACTGCCTTCAAAGGCATCGAAGAAATAGCCAAAAGAACAAAGAACCTCCGGCTCTGGGCACATCTCTTGGACTCCACCGTTCTCCCTGCATTAACATATGCCTCAGAGACCTAGGCCCTACGAAAGCAGGATGAGAATGCTATTCGGGTCTCCCAGAGAGGAATCAAAAGAGCTATGCTTGGAATATCACGTCTCACTCCAAGTGAGAGAAGGAATCCGGAGTTCCGACCTCCATCGCTATTCCAGAATCAGGGACGCTGTCTCTTTGCCAAGGCATCGAAAATCAGATGGGCTGGACATGTAATGAGATTTGGAGACAACCGCTGGACTAGAGCCGTTACCAACTGGATCCCACAGGATGTCAAAAGATCACGTGGCTGCCCACCTACAAGATGGTCAGACTTCTTCGTCAAGACCCTGAAGGAACAGTTTGAGGCTCTTCATATTCCTTAATCAACCAGATACCATTGGGCTACATTGGCACGTGATAGGGTCCAATGGAAATGTTACTGGTGCCCGCTCGAGCAAGGTGATGAATAACTTGGGATTCAAGTGATGATGATGATTGTAAGGTTTTCATGCTGTAAGTGAAATAGGATACTGTTGCTTGTAAGAAAATCTAAAAAGTAAACCAATCATTAGAACTAAGGAAAAAACAAGGGCTATAAGCCCGCTGGAATTAAAAATGAAATTTTAAAAATACATAACCCCAAATAAGTCAGGTTAAAAAAGTTTAAGCAGGGGCCGGAGCGATAGCCCAGCAGGTAGGGCATTTGCCTTGCACGCGGTCAACCCAGGTTCGATCCCGGCATCCCATATGGTCCCCTGAGCACCACCAGGAGTGATTCCTGAGTGCAGAGCCAGGAGTAACCCCTGAGCGTTGCGAGGTGTGACCCAAAAAGAAAAAAAAAAGTTTAAGCCGTTGGGACAAATAGAAAATAATTAGCAAGATGGTATATTTAGGGCTAGAGCAACAGTGGGGAGTTAAGGCATTTGCCTTGCCCATAGCCAACTCCACTTTGATACCCAGCATAGCATATGGGCCCCGAGCACCACCAGGAGTGATCCCTGAGCACCACCAGGAATGATCCCTGAGCACCACCAGGAGTAAGCCCTGAGTACTGCCAGTGTGGCCCAAAAAACAAAAGAATAAAGGAGACGGGGAGACCAAAAAGAAGGTTTATATTTAAACCTAACAATATTAAGTAATTGCATTAGATATAAATTGTTTAAACAATTAAAGAACAAAGATTGCCAGCTGAGGATTTAAAAGGATCAGCTATTATCTTACAAATAGAAAACTCACTTTAAATAAAAAAGACACAGAGGGCCAAAATTGAAAGGAAAAAAACAAATCTCTAAGTGCTAATAAAAAAAAAGCTGGAGTCTATATTGATATTGAATTAAGTAGATTATAGAACAAGGGATATAAACAGGATAGAGCGGAACATTTCTTTTTCACTTAATCACCCTGAATTACAAAGTTACTCACGATCGGGTTTTCTGAGTACAATGTTCCCTCCCCAGTCCCTTCACCACGCCCACTTCCCTCCACCAATGCCCAGTTTCCCTCCTGCCCACCAGCTGCCTCCGTGGCAGGCACTTTTCCTATTTTTCTTTGCCAGCGCTGTGGCTTACAATACGAGAGGGAATCAGCCCTGCCACTTTACCTCCTCTCAGCACCCAGTTCTTGCCCAGAGTGGCCACTTCCCTGAATCACTGTCATAGTAGTCCCTTGACCTTTCCCCTTCCCAAAGGACTTTTTTTTTTTTTTTTTGCTTTTTGGGTCACACCCGGCAATGCTCAGGGGTTTCTCCTGGCTCTGCACTCAGGAATTACTCCCGGCGGTGCTCGGGGGGACAGTATGGGATGCTGGGGATCAAATCCTGGCCGGCACCGGGCCGGCCACGCAAGGCAAGCGTCCTACCCACTGGACTATCGCTCCGGCCCCCCAAAGGACATTTCTTAAAGACAAAAGGGCCAATTTGCTGAGAAAATATAGCAATTGCAACTGTATGTGGCCTATATATGAGCCTGAACACACACAAACCAAACGCTGGTGTAACAAGAGAAACACCCTACACACATATGGAAGTTTAAGTGTCCGTCTCTTAACAAGCAAGCAAGATAGAGTTAAGCAACAATGACAACCAACTCGGCCTAACTGACACTTCTAGAACCTTCACCCAATTGCAGTATCTTATCACATTCTTATGGTAATACGTCCCAGCAATTTCACCTCTAAGCATATATGCCAATTACTTGAATTCAGGGATTCACACAGATATTTATACAACAAAGGTCACAGCAGTGATACTCACAGTAACCAAAGGTGGAAACAACTCAAGTGTCCGTCAATCAACAAATGTATTCTGTGTAATTATACAATTATACTGCATACTACATAATAACTAATGTAGCGTCACATCATATATAATTTCTATTATTAATATAATTGCAATATTAGTCTATAGTCAAGTGATCAAGTACTAGATCAAGCAGAGCTCCCCAAATTGATTTGGCCTACAGTTCTCTTTTCAGAAAAGTAATCAGTGCTCTTTTCAGAAAAGTAATCAAGTAAAAGCAATCAGTGCTTAAAGAAGGAAATCTACCTTCTTTAAGCAACAAACAAAAAATGCCCTCCACAAAGGGCAGATAGATAAAGACAAAGGGGCATACACAGTAACCTTTCAATATCTATAATGCAAAAGCATAATGCCCAAAGGGAGGGACAGGCAGACAGACAGACAGACAAACAGACAGACAGACAGACAGACAGACAGACAGACAGACAGACAGACAGACAGACAGACAGACAGACAGAAAAGTGCCTGCCAGAGAGGGGTGTGGGAGGGAAACCAGGAACACTGGTGATAGGAAATGTACACTTGTGAAGGGTCAGGTGTTGGAACATTATATGACTGAAACCCAATCATGAACACCTTTGTAACTGTGTATCTCGCTGTGGCTTAATAATGTTTTAAATGTCCCCCAAAATCACCCAAGGCTCCACAGCCCCCTGCGTCACTGGAGCAGCCCCCGATCTGGGAAGGAAATATTATCTACTTTGGGAAACCCTGTCTTAGAGCAGCTATAGATGCATAAACAAGGAAACGTTATTTCTCCTAAAAAGGAATGAAATTCTAGAGCATGATCTAGAAGAAGAACCTCAAAACATGGCGTTAAGGGAAGGCTGCCCAAGCACCAAAGGATACCGAAAGTTTGAATCCCTGTCTACCAAGTGCCGATGAGCAGATTCACAGAGGAAGACAGGAGCAGAGGAGGAGGAGTGGGATTTGGGAGTTGTTTGATGGTGTGAAGTGTTTCTCTTGGAGATAATGGGAAGGTTCTGGAAACTGGGAAGTAAAGTCTGAGAATTTTTTGGAGTAAAGAAATGAAGCAGCGCTGAAGAGCTAGTACAGAGTGTTGGGCTCTTGCCTTTCATGGCATGTGGTCCCGAAGTATTGTCAAAAGGGATTCCTGAGCACAGAACCATGATAAGCCAACACACTGCTCGGCCAAATAATAATAATAATAACAATAATAATAATAACTATTGAAGTAGAAGATGAAGAAATAAGAGACCACAACAAACCAGGTGAACAATGAAAGTGGAAGCAACTGGCCAAAGTGTACTTCGCTGCTCAGGACTCAGCGAGACAGAGAAAGGAATATGGAAAATCCCAGGAGTCTTGAGTTGGAAGTTTGGCTGGAGTTACCTAGAGAGTCAGTGAAGAAACCAAGAGATCAGTTCAAGCCTCACTCCAAGTTCAGATGGCAGTGAGAGGGAAGATGAGAATCACAAGTGTTCTTGAGCAAGCGAGTTCACAGAGTTTCCTCTGGAGGGAAGGCGGCTGCGATTAGACTGAGTGGTATACAGAGGAGGGAGACTAACAAGTCAAATGCAGTTTGGAATCAACTCTGCAGTCATAGGCAGATGGGGTGGGTGTGCGGAAGAGATTGCTTGGTCTCAAAAGAAAGGGAAAGAAAAGCAAAATATATCAAAAGGCAATACAGGGGTGGAGAGATAGTACAGCAGGCCGATGCTGGCGCTGCACACAGCCAACTGGGTTTGATCTCTATCACTCCATATGGTCCTCCCGAACGCTGCCAGGAGTGGTCCCTGAGGCAAGCTGGGTGTGGCCCCCAAACCAACCAAAAAAGACAGTATGGAGAAGCAATGTGTAAAAGTGACCACAGGCAGTGAGAGGGGGAAGGAGTGGGGAGCACAGGGTGGATCCCAATTTCTGCCTGCAGCAGGGAGTGGACATGCTGGGCAGTGCAGCAGTGGGACTCAGCCGCTGACCCACACAATAGCCCAGGGCAGGAGCAGGTGTTCTCTTTCACGCGGACACGGAGCAGCCAGCCTACCCCAGGAGGTGATGCCAACCCTGCTCTGGGCTCTGGCATGATGCCCGCTTGCAACTATCATTTCCCTTGATCTCTTGCCCAGACACCTCCTGGGCCATAAAAATCATCTTCTAATGAGATGACTTGGCACAGCAGAGACAGTGAGGGGCTGAGTCATGATGGTTTCCCTTATCTGTTGGGCGGGGGTGGGGGCGAGCATTCTCTCTCAGGGGGTCAAGCACGGAAGGAAGGCAGCCCTTTCTTGGTGGAAACAACCCTAGCCCTCCTTCAGAGCTCCCAACTTCAAGAGCCCGACACCTCCTACCAGTGTGGTTCAGGAAGCTTGTGGTTCATCTCAAGCTGCAACTAGCCTCCCCTGAGCAGTAAAATGCAAGCACGCCCATTAGGACCTTGTATCTCCCCAAAACCCAGCAGGAAGGGACATAAGACTCCAGATAGGGACGACTCTCACCTTAATAAGCACGCACCTGGGGCCGGCGGATAGCCCAGCGGGTAGGGCGTTTGCCCTTGCGCAGCCGCCCATGCTGGCCCGGGTTCGATCCCCGGCATCCCATATGGTCCCGGAGCACCGCCAGGGAGTAATTCCTGAGTGCAGAGCCAGGATTAACCCCTGAGCATCACCGGGTGTGACCCAAAAACCAAAAAAAAAAAAAAAAAATAAGCACGCACCTATTGGTGCACAGGGCCAGAATGACGGTACAGCTGGGAGGCATTTGCCTTGCATGCAGCAGACCCAAGTTCAATCCTCAGCGTCCCATATGGTCCCCTGAGCACCACCAGGAGTAATTCCTGAGTGCAGAGCCAGAAGGAAACCCCTGAGCATTGCCATGTGTGACTCCAAAAAAGTCTACATTTAGCAATACTTGAATAGGGAGATGCCGCTCTCTTCCTCCTCAGGAATGCCTTCAAAGGCATCGAAGAAAGAGCTAAAAGGACAAAGAACCTCCGGATCCAGGCACATCTCTTTGACTCCACTGTTCTCCCTGCGTTAACATACGCCTCAGAGACCTGGGCCCTACGAAAGCAGGATGAGAATGCCATTCGGGTCTCCCAGAGAGGAATTGAAAGAGCTATGCTTGGAATATCACGCCTCACTCAAGTGAGAGAAGGAATCCAGAGTTCCGACCTCCATCGCTATTCCAGAATCAGGGATGCTGTCTCATTTGCCAAGCCATCGAAAATCAGATGGGCTGGACATGTAATGCGATTTGGAGACAACCGCTGAACTAGAGCCGTTACCGACTAGATCCCACGGGATGTCAAAAGATCACGTGGCCGCCCACCTACAAGATGGTCAGACTTCTTCCGTCAAGACCCTGAAGAAACGGTTTGAGGCTGTTCATATTCCTGAATCAACCAGATGCCATTGGGCTACATTGGCACGTGATAGGGTCCAATGGAAATGTTACTGGCGCCCGCTCGAGCAAATCGATGAATAACGGGATTCAAGTGATGAAGTGAATAGGGAGATATTGGCTACTCTTACACACATCAAATGACCTTTTATTCGGGGGAGCACACACGTGGCAGTGCTCAGGGCTTACTCCTGGATGTGTGCTCAGGTGTTGCAGGACTCCTAAGGGCCGCTGCATCTGCTCTGGATTGCCTCCCCCAGATCACTCCGTAGATAAGGGGGGTAGTCTAAATGTGGCAGTTTATCCGACCATGTATGCTGTACTAGCTGGTATAAATATTCTCCCATGCTATCACAATCATCGTGGGACTAGCTAGATCTTACCAGCATATTAGCCTGGCCACGTAAGGACACCTAAGTAATTAGACCAGAGAGAAATGCTGTTTGCTTCCAAACAAACAAGCATGGCTCCCTGATAAAATATAAAACTACAATGAAGTAGAGGAGACTTGTGAAGGCTTGGAGAAATATTTAACTGGCATTGGTGTTGATCTTTGGTACAGTGACATGCCATCTCAGAAACCCCCCTTCTCTACATTTCAAAGGCCTTCCCTTCCCGGCTCAAAACATTAGCACAGTAAAGGCCCTAGGTGAGATGCAGGGAGGGGTTACCTGAGGGCATTGGACCCTCCCTGCTTTCCATAACAATGGGAGGAAGGTCTGAGTTGGGGGGGGTATAAACTTGCCGGTTCCCGCTCTCCCGGGCTTCTTCTTCCCGGTGGAATCTCGCCTTGTAAGCGTTTTTCCCCTTGGAAGTTATACACGTGGTGGTCGCCATCTTGGCCTACACGTGGCTGGGGTTCTAGCCTGGAATCCTAAGCATCGGGTTTTTCCTTTTGCTGATTTGTATGCCTGAACCTGTGATAAGTAAAGTCTTTTAAAACCTCATCGGATCCCTGAGTGTTCATCCATTCCTCGCCCGGCTCGGAGGTAGAAGGGAACTTCGCTTCCCGGCACTGTCGGGGACCCGGCGGAGCGCCCCGACATTTGGCGTCCCTGGGTGGGCACCACGAACATCGTCTGGTCTAATTATCATCGGACAGAGATCATCTGCCTCCGAACCGTGAGTAAAATGATGGATATCTCATGGTATAGATACATTGTATCTTTTATTGGCTCGGCACCATACATAGCCCAGTCTATAAAGTTCCTTTCTGAGAACTACTCTATCTTTTCACAAATCATCTGGGTCCTTGCGATTTTTAAACTGTACCTTTGCGTAAGGACAATGTTTAATAGAGAGAGGGAAGAAAGTAATAAATTGAATGCAATCTTAAGGGACGAGATTTACTCAGCGATTGAAGAAATAAGTGAGGATCATAAAGCTACAGGTAGACTGGTCTTAAAGCTTGAGGACAGAATTATTAAACAGAGTTTAAAATTTGAAAAGAAATTAGAAGAACAGGAAAGTAAAATTATTAACCAGATTTTAAAATTTGAGGAAAAATTAGAAGAACAGGATTTAAAATTCAAGGAAAAATTAGAAGAACAGGATTTAAAATTCAAAGAAAAATTAGAAGAACAGGAAAGTAAAATTATTAACCAGATTTTAAAATTTGAGGAAAAATTAGAAGAACAGGATTTAAAATTCAAGGAAAAATTAGAAGAACAGGATTTAAAATTCAAAGAAAAATTAGAAGAACAGGAAAGTAAAATTATTAAACAGGATTTAAAATTTGAAGTAAAGTTTGAAGAGCAGAAGAAGGATATCGATAAAATCAGCATTATCTTAGAGGAAGAAATTGACAGACAGAGAGATAGAATAGATGGACAGAAAGAGGAGGTTTGGAAGTTACACATAAGATTGAAAGAACAAAAGGAAGAAACATATAGGAAACTTGAAAACTTAAACCAAGAAATGGATGTGTTACGCAGGGAGATTTCTGATTTCATAACTTATCAATCAGGACCTAGCGCATACCCAATACTGAGGCGTGAACCAACTAAAAGCCGTTCACAAACACGCCCCAAAACTGTAGACTTGAAAAGGTGTATACATTCCCAGCAAAAAAATCTAAAAAGAATTCTAATGTGGCTGATAACCCAGAGGAGGCAAATTCCCAAGCTGAAAATCTCTCCAGAGTTAATACCCTCAATGGGGTAGATGTTCCTCTGCCAGATACTACAAGCTCTGATGAGGAAGAAGGGGAGGAACAAATTAGCTCGAGTCAAAGAGCAAAGCGCAGCAATCTTTCTCATGACCAATCTAAAGATAAAGTAAAACCGATTCATGAAGACTTAAAAATTGAGGCAATAACCCCGTTTAGGAAGGCTTGCGACAGGTTTGGAATATCAAGTCCTTATACTTTAAAATATTTAGCTGATTGGAGGCGAAAATGATCAGTGGGTATTGGGAGACTTTGAAACGGTAGCCGATACTTGTCTAAACAAATCACAGTACATGCAATGGCATATGTGGTATGCAGATGGGGTTAACCAGAATATTGACACTTTAAGAGAAAAGGAATCAGGCCATACTATAACTTTTGCCATGCTAAAAGGTGAAGGTGAATGGAAAAAGAAAGCAAAACAAGCGACATTACCTGAACCTATTTTAAAATTTGTTCGGGAGACAGCATTAAAAGCGTGGGAAAGAGTAGGTTCCGACCCAGAATTTCTAGGTAGCTATCACGAAAATTTACCAGGGTCGTGATGAACCATACTTTGATTTTGTTGGGAGATTATGTGAAACAATCCAAAGACAGGTTCAAGACCCAACCACTCAAGAAATCCTAAAACGAAACTTAGCATATGAAAATGCTAATCAAAAATGTCGAGCATTACTATATGGTATTAAGGAAAAGGATGACCTCATGGGGTATCTAAAGGCCTGTAGAAATGTCGGTTTAACCTCCCATAAAACACAGGATGATATAGAGGCTTATCCCATACAGCAGGAGAATCAGGAGAGGGATGAAATGTCAGACAGCTCTAGGGGGAGAAACAATAAACTTCAAAGGATAAACAATAATCGGAAAAACTATTCTAATAATCGCAGCTCCACCCCTCGAAGGGCCCCACCTGGACCATGCCCAAGGTGCAGAAAAAGGAAAACATTGGGCCAGAGACTGTCGGTCTTGGAGGCGAAGTCAGCCTCAGGCTTCATCTGGACAGATAACCTGCTTTAGCTGCGGAAAGAAGGGACACACCCGTAGAGATTGCCCATCTTCTAAAACTATCAATACAGGGCAACATTCTAATAATCCCTTTATAGGAAATGTTACATGGACCCCCTCCCAGGTTCCACAAGCTCCGCAGGCTCAAATAACATCTATTCCTCCCCCTAATGCGGGAAACTGGGTGGGGGCCAGCCCCCAGGCCCAGCTGAATCCAGGGGCACTCTCCTTCATTCCACCTGCCCAGTATCCTCCAAATCAGAATCCACAGAATTACAGTCAATAAATGCTCTCTGGCCTACCCCATCAGGCAGTGACAGTCTCGACATTCTCTGCCCTAAGACTGTCACAATATACCCAAGTCAAGACCCCTACATGCTAAAAACAGGGGATAAAAGGACCTGCTCCCCAGGTAGTATGGGTTTAATTCAGGGGAGCGATTGGCTGAAATTTAAGGGAATTATGGTGCATTTCGGACTTCTGGATCCTGAATCTCATGGAGAGATAATACTGTCAATATCTGTGCCAACCAAATGGACTTTTAAAAAGGGGAACCACTTGCTAAACTATTATTATTTTTTGAGGATCCGTGTAGTAAGTCCGAACACCCTACAGCTGGTGGCTTAAACAGTACCAACCATTCTGCCAACTTCATTGTTGGTTATGCAGCCACACAGAACCAAGCCCACCAGCCACCTGCTAACTATCTAGTTGGGTACACTGCCAGAATTTCTCAGGCCAAGCGGCCGGTTATACCCATCGAAATTTATAAAAGGAAATTCAAAGGCATGTTGGATACAGGGGCAGACATATCCATAATCTCCACCAAGTATTGGCCCTCTAACTGGGCCCTAAAGAAAGTGCCCCATAGCCTAAGCGGGGTAGGCAATATCTCCTCCTCTCTTCTCCGACAGAGTGCCAGGTGGCTGCCGTGTATTGGCCCTGAAGGGAATGTAGCCATGGTCCAGCCTTATATAGCCCCTATGCCTTTAACTTTATGGGGTCGAGACATGCTGAAGCAGTGGGGGGCAGTAATCCACATACCTCGTCCAATTCCCCGTCGAGCACCAATTCCAGCTCTCCATAATAAGCCTAACACTGGGAGTAACCCTTTTTAATTGGGGCCGCTGTGGTTAAGCGCCCACTACCTATCCGTATTCAGTGGAAGTCTGACAAACCTATATGGACACCACAGTGGCCCCTCAATACCAAAAAAGTTAGAGGCGCTAACAAATCTAGTGGAAGAACAGCTGAAATTAGGACATATTGAGGAAACGTTTTCAGAATGGAATTCTCCTGTTTTTGTAATACAGAAAAAATCAGGCAAATGGCGTTTGCTGATTGACTTAAGGAATGTAAATTCTACTATGGTCCCCATGGGAGCCCTACAACCTGGGCTCCCCTCTCCAGCAGCTATTCCTAAGGATTGGCCGCTAATTATCATAGATTTAAAAGACTGCTTTTACAGCATACCTATCCACCCAGATGATCGGAAAAGGTTTGCATTTTCAGTCCCTTCCATTAATCATAAAGGTCCTTTACGTAGGTTTTAGTGGACAGTATTGCCCCAAGGAATGACTAATTCACCTACGATGTGTCAACACTTTGTTGATGAGGTTTTGCGACCCATTCGTGCTAAATTTCCTGGTGCATACATCATCCACTACATGGATGATATCCTGCTAGCTTGTGATAATTCCAGAGATCTCCAAAATTTATATAATGATGTAATGACAGTTTTACCAGAGGCTGGCTTACAAGTAGCTCGGAGAAAATCCAGATGCAGCCTCCATATGAATATTTGGGCTATGCTCTTGACCGCACTACAGTGCGTCCTCAAAAGATCTCCATTAGTCAGAAAAGGCTCAAAACCTTGAATGATTTTCAAAAACTGCTGGGGGATATCAACTGGGTGCGCCCCTCCCTTGGTATTCCTAACTGTGAGCTCAGTAACCTGTTCCACACCCTTGAAGGTGATCCTGCTTTAAATAGCCCAAGGCAGCTAACTCCTAAAGCTCAGAAGGAATTAGATTTTTTCATGAATCGGCTTCAAAAAATCTTACCTCTCCAGATTTAATCCCGAAGAAAAGGTATGGTTCTTGGTCTTCAACACTCCCGAGTCTCCAACTGCTGCTATAGCCCAATTATCTGGACCGTTAGAATGGGTTTACTTACATAACAAGCAGAATCGTACTGCTACACCTTACATTGAGATGATAGCTAACCTTATAATTAAGGGAAGATCAAGAACCCAAGTATTACTTGGACATGATCCCCATGTAATTGTACTACCTGACCCTAAAAAAGAAATTGAAGCTGTTTTACCACTCAGTGAAATCCTTCAGAGAGCTTTAGCAGATTTTTCAGGAGAAATATCTTATCATTACCCAGCTGGAAAAACCTGAGAATTTCTGAAAAGAACACCTTTTATAATTTCCACCATTGTCCGCTCCTCTCCCATTCCTGATGCTCCAGTGTATTATATTGATGGCTCCTCATCAGGAAGGGGTGGAATCTACAGGTCCTTCGTTGACCACTACTGTGCATACAAATTATAAATCTGCCCAACAAGTGGAACTTCGCCACCCTGATACATTTACTATCCCATGTATCTGGCCCATGTAATGTGGTGAGTGATTCTGCATATGTAGTTGGTTTATTTCCTGGAATTGTCACTGCTTCTTTAAATGCCCATAATCCTATAATTCAGGAGCTGCTCCATAAACTACAAGATCTCCTCCGAAATAGAACATTCCCTATATACATCTCCCACATCCGTTCTCACAGCCGACTCCCGGGCCAATGGTTCGAGGAAACGAAGCAGCAGATCTCTTGGCAGCACCAGTATTTAAATCAGCTGAGGAAGAGCACAGACTCTACATACAAATGCCCGCCGCCTTCATGTACACCATGGCATCCCATGGAGACAAGCTAGACAAATTGTCCGCAACTGTCCTGTCTGTGCTCCTTTACATTGTACATCTCATGTAGCAGGAGCAAATCCTCGAGGTTTACAAACAAACCAATTGTGGCAGATGGATATAACTCATACTAACTTATTTCCCAACAAACCTTTCCTTCATGTGGTCATCGATACATATTCCCGGTTCATATGGGCTGTTCCTATGACGTCTGAAAGAGCTAAATCTGTTTGTTCATTTTTACTCCAGTGCTTCTCCGTCATGGGTATTCCCCATACCATAAAAACAGATAATGGTCCTGCTTACACCAGCAAAACCTTCAAATCCTTTTTGCGAGGAATGGCAGATCAAACATATTACAGGAATTCCATATAATCCACAAGGACAAGGAATAGTTGAACGTGCCCACAGAACGCTTAAAACTCAGCTATTAAAGCAACGAAAAACAAGCATGCCTCCAATGGATTCTTTATCTTTAACATTATTCACCTTAAACTTCTTAAATATACCTCAAGGAGATCCCTATACCGCGGCTGAACGTCACTTTCAAGAAGATATGCAAACTCAAAAAACAGTCAATTCACCTATCTGGGTGAAAATTGATAATAAATGGATTGCAGGTCACCTCCTCATTCGGGGAAGAGGCTATGCTTTCATTTCTACAGACAATAATGCTGCCAAGAAACTCTGGGTCCCTCTGCAACTTGTTAAGACTAGAATTCTCCAAAAAATCAGAAAACAACTAATTCTTTCAATATAAAGTCTTAAATTTTAAATTGCAAGTTGCTGTTTAAACTTCCTGGATTGGTTCCTTTTAATAATGATCTTGTTTTGCAGTCTGTGATCATGGTTCATGTCTAATATCTTGCCTTACAGCCTAAATATTTTCTTTCTTACAAAAAAAAAAGGGGTGGAAAAATGGGTGGACTCTGATCACAGTGCTCATTACAAAAAATGTTTGCTAAATCAATGAAAAATTGTTTTTCTAATGATTCTGTTCACAGGATGAGATATTCGAATCCAGTAAACCTGCGCTACAGTGCTCAATACTCCGAGACTCCTAAAACAGTGCTCGCTAAAAATTTAATAATTTGCAAAACTAATTTTTCCCAATGCTCTATTCACAGGAAAAGACACTTTCTCACCATCATTTGCCGGCTTTATATTTATGAAGCACTTGACTCGTTACCATTTATCACCCTAAATGGGTCACATATACAGCTGTAAGATATTGATCGATCAAATGTATGTGTGCGTGTGTGTGCATGTGGTGGCCACCATTATGTTTGTGATTAATGTTGTGTCTATGTTATGTCTCAACTACTACCTTCTCAATTTCTGACCACTACAAACCTCTATTACATTCATCAACTCCACTGCTGATCCACTAGATTTATCAATTTTAAAATCATCAATTCTCATACTTATTTCCCTGCTCCACCCATGTTGGAGCTTCTTTATATTCTTCTCTCCATCCCAAACTTGGATCCCTACAAAGCCTTAAAATCCCTACTTGTGATTAACCTCGAAAAGTGTTTTTGTCTCGCCTAAGCTACAGGTACAGTTACCGGTGCCAATGTTCCCTTGCTGAAGAAGCCCTGCAAGACGCCCACACCGATGTTCCAGACACCTGCTCCAGCGCTCAAGACTCCTGTTCCAGAGTTCAAGATATCACACCGATGTTCCGGACACGTGTTCCAGCACTCAAGACTCCTGTTCCAGAATTTGAGATACTTGTTCCAGTGTTCCTGAGACCCAATCCAGTGTTCCTGACAATTCAACGAGTTCCTGATCGCTGCTCTCCAAAGACTCATACTCATATGATCACCGCTATTGCTGTTCCAGAAGTAGCCCCACAGACTTTGTTCCAGACACCCGACTTTACATAAAATATAGCAAATTGACTCTCACAAATTATGGACAGTGCAAACTATAGTCCGTTATAATCAGACAGCTAAAAACACTTTATCTTGAACTTTGCTTTGGGTCCAAAAACAAGTTAGGATCCTAAAGTAACATGTATTATCATTTTGCAATTGGAATTGTTTTTTCTTATCTTAATTTTCTGTACATTACTAAATATTTCTTACCTTTTCAATTTTTATTAGTAAACTAATCAGGGGAGTTGTTGCAGGACTCCTAAGGGCCGCTGCATCTGCTCTGGATTGCCTCCCGCAGATCACTCCGTAGATAAGGGGGTAGTCTAAATGTGGCAGTTTATCCGACCATGTATGCTGTACTAGCTGGTATAAATATTCTCCCATGCTATCACAATCATCGTGGGACTAGCTAGATCTTACCAGCATATTAGCCTGGCCACGTAAGGACACCTAAGTAATTAGACCAGAGAGAAATGCTGTTTGCTTCCAAACAAACAAGCATGGCTCCCTGATAAAATATAAAACTACAATGAAGTAGAGGAGACTTGTGAAGGCTTGGAGAAATATTTAACTGGCATTGGTGTTGATCTTTGGTACAGTGACATGCCATCTCAGAAACCCCCTTCTCTACATTTCAAAGGCCTTCCCTTCCCGGCTCAAAACATTAGCACAGTAAAGGCCCTAGGTGAGATGCAGGGAGGGGTTACCTGAGGGCATTGGACCCTCCCTGCTTTCCATAACAATGGGAGGAAGGTCTGAGTTGGGGGGGGGTATAAACTTGCCGGTTCCCGCTCTCCCGGGCTTCTTCTTCCCGGTGGAATCTCGCCTTGTGGCGTTTTTTCCCCTTGGAAGTTATACACGTGGTGGTCGCCATCTTGGCCTACACGTGGCTGGGGTTCTAGCCTGGAATCCTAAGCATCGGGTTTTTCCTTTTTGCTGATTTGTATGCCTGAACCTGTGATAAGTAAAGTCTTTTAAAACCTCATCGGATCCCTGAGTGTTCATCCATTCCTCGCCGGCTTCGGAGGTAGAAGGAAACTTCGCTTCCCTGGCACTGTCGGGGACCCCGCGGAGCGCCCGACACTCAGGGATCACTCTTGGCAGTGCTTAGAGAGACATGCGTGGTGCCGGGATTGGACCTGGATCATTCGTGCAAGGCAAGCGCCTGACCCGCTGTACTATCTCCCCAGCCCTGAAACTATCATTTTGTGTTGTGATTGATTTTCTAGTGATAATCATTTTGGCAACAGCTGTGTCTTAAACCTATATACTGTATGTCTTAAATGGACTCGATGCCTTTTTTTCTACAATGGCTCAAGAAAGCTGGGGCAATGCTTCAGGTGAAAAAATGAAATAACTTCAAAACTCAGCCAGCCATGAGCTGCAACATAATACACTGCGCTGAGAGTGTGAATAAAATTAGCGAATTAAGAGCCAGAAGATGCAGCAGGAGGAGCCCAGCCCCTGGGAAGGCGGTCTCAGGAGGTGGCATTTGGGCAGAGACTGGACAGGTGAGGGAGGAGCCGCAGGCGGGGAGGCAATAGGAAGGATGCGGCCTGCCCGGAGCTCTCTGCGCAGTCCGGGCGCTGTCTGGGGGGTCAGAGACGCTGTAAGGGCGGAAGTAACACTGCTGCCATCTTGGTTCATGGCACCGCAAAGGAGGCAATAATGGGAAACTACAAATGTGATTTTCTCTTTTTCGCCTCTGCGAAACAAGGATTTCTACCTGGTAAACCCAAAGGACAAACGAGTACGGGGCTGGGAAGAGGGTTGGCAGGGCCCCCAAGGCAGAAGAACCATGAGGAGCTCTGGATGGTGCTCTGGGCCCAGGGGAAACATGGCGACTCATGTTCACGGGGCTGGGACAGGAGACGAGGTTCTGGTCGTCATAAGCCACCATCCTTCACTTGTGCTAAGAGATGAATGGCCTCAAGCAAAGGTGGAAAGGGTCAAAGCTGGAATTAAACTGTTTATCTTAATTCACCCCCACAGTCCCACACAAACCAACCAACCAAAAAAACAGAAACAAGTGGAAGAAGGTGAAGAAGATCAGGATTGCCAAGGAATGAGCAAAATGACACCAGTTACTGCCGGTCCCCTCTCTGGAATGACAGCCTCTGTGAAGCCATTCATAAACTGAAGAGCGTAAAGCAAGAAAGCAATAGCCATTGACTAGTTGGTGTGGGAAAGAGTTTGGGGCATTCCCAGGCTCTACAGAGGCCCTGGGTTTGCTCCCTGGCACTGCTGAAATAATTGAAAATTTACCAAGTATTAGGAAAAGACACCTGACACCTAAAATCACACCGACAATGGGGCAAGCAGGAATGAGGTAACACAGACCTGCCTGGGGCGGGGGGCGGGGGTTCTCCTGCTCCAACTGCAGCAAACACTAATGTTACTTTTGCCTCTCCCCAGCCCCTACATCAGAGAAGCACAAAGGTACTTTGAGATTTCAAGAAACAGAGGACACCTGCATGTAACTCGGGAACCTCCACCAGGAACTGTGAGACAATGAATCTGGAAACAGGCACCAGGGACCACAGAGACACAGAGAGCTCCATGGGCACAGGCACAGGAAGAAAGCGAGGGAGGGAGGGAGATATATATCCCATTTTAGGCTTTACGGCTTACAATACATGTACTAAAAGGTTATCATGCATGTATATCCCATTTTGGGCTTTACGCTTGCAATACACGTACTAAAAAGGTTATCATGCATGTATATCCCATTTTGGGCTTTACGGCTTGCAATACACGCACTAAAAGGTCATCATGCATGCATATCGCTTTACCTATGTTCTGCATTCGGTTCTTGTCCATAGTGACATTTCCAAGCATCACTGTCACAGTGGTCTCTTCTCTAACCTTCTGCACTCTCACCTTCCCCTGTCTCCCACCTGTGGCACGTTCCCAATCATGGCCTACTCTTTCTGCCCTTGTTTTTACTGTCCTTGGTGACAAGCCTCATACTATGCGCTTTATATCCCACAAATGAGTGCAGTCATTCTATGTCCCTCTCCTGATTATTTCCACTCAGCATGATACTCTTCATGTCCATTATCCATTTATAAGCAGCTTTCTGACTTCACTTTTCCTGGTGGCTGTGTTGTGTTCCATTGTGCAGCTGTATCATAGTTTCTTTATTATCCCACTCTTCAACCACTGACTCTTCCCCCACAGAGAGAAGAACTGCAAGTCTTCCTGTTGTTAGAATATAAAACCAAGGATATAACTTATGGGGGAAAGTAAAGACCATTTATGCCAGGAAGGAAGTTACAGCCTCCTCCAAGCTGGAAAGAATCTGTCGCCTAAGATGGTTGTGATTTATTAAAAAGTCCTGACCTATAGCTTTGTGTTCTGGGAGCCCAAGGTAGTATGGAGAAATTGTTAAATTTAAGAATGTGTGCTATTATTTGTCAAATAAATACAATACTAAAAATATTTAGACATAGCAAGCCAAAATAATTGGTTTACAACAAGATGCTTATAGAAAACCATGCTGTCATTGCAGAAAGAAGACCATTTTGCTCTAGTACTATAACGTTAGTCCTTTCAAGGGCAGGGAATGTAGTTCAGGAAAAGAGTACTTGCCTTGCCTTTGGGAGGCCATGGTTTCAATCCCTGGGACCACTATTAGTAAGGAAGTAGGGATTGTGCAATAGTATAGGGAGAGAGCACGTGCCTTGCTCTTGAGCCCTGGCATTACCAGGAGTGGTCCCTGAATGCAGAGCCAGGAGAAAGTCCTGAGTACAAATGGGTGTGGGAATACCAAGTAAATAAATTTATTCCTTCTAAAACACCTTCTGAATTAAGTCAGACTTTCAACTTTGCTGGTAGAATTGTCCATCTGAGGTAATTAAGAAAGGGTGAACTTGGAATATATATTAAGAAAGAGGAGCTAGAACAATAGCACAGTGGTTGGGGTGTTTGCTTTGCATGAGGTTGACCTGGGTTTGATCCCCGGCATCCCATATAGTTCCCCAAACACTACCAGGAGTAATTCCTGAGTGCAGAGTCAGGAGTAACCCCCTGAACGTCGCTGGGTCTGACGAAGGAAGGAAGGAAGGAAGGAAGGAAGGGAAGGAAGGAAGGAAGGAAGGAAGGAAGGAAGGAAGGAAGGAAGGAAGGAAGGAAGGAAGGAAGGAAGGAAGGAAGGAAGGAAGGAAGGAAGGAAGGAAGGAAGGAAGGAAGGAAGGAAGGAAGGAAGGAAGGAAGGAAGGAAGGAAGGAAGGGAGAAGAGAAAAGAAAAGAAAGAAAATAGCATTTTTGTTATTAGCCCAAATTGCCAAGTTTAATTGACTTTCTAAAAAAAAACACATAAACTCGTTGCAAAAACCAAAAATTATTTCACTGACCAATCCATGACATGAGATCCACTATTGCGCCCTGAGGACAGAGATTATTAAATCAATTCTGTCGAACCACTGGACTGTTATTCATTTGTCATTTCTATGGACAAAGATTATTAAATCAATTCTGTCAAACCACTGGACTGTGTGATTCACCTGTAGAGCAAGTACTTGCGTACACCATGGAAGTGCCTCTCAGACTATGGCCCTACAAGAAGCCTCACAATGCTGGCACGTTTTGCTCTTTGCCTGCCCACCTCCCCCGACTCTCAGAAGCCAGAAAAACCTCACACAACACAACCACAGTCATCCTCAATGTCCAGACTCCACAGCTAGACACAGCCCGATATCGCAGAACCTGGTATACCACAAACATGTGGGAGTCAGAGGTTAGGTAAGACTGAGAAGGGAACAGTGTGCTAATAATTGTGGAAAATGATAATACCAACCAAGAACTGAGCATTGAATATACGCAAAAAAGATACACATGATGACCTCTAAATGTATGTATTGCAATACACACAATGTAAGAAAAGGAAGAGAGAGAGAGAGAGAGAGAGAGAGAGAGAGAGAGAGAGAGAAAAGAGATAAAGAACCTGCCATAGAGGCAGGCTAGGGAGGGGGGAAGGAAGTGGGACACTGGTGGTGGGAAATGGGCACTGGTGGAAGGGATGGGTGCTGGAACACTGTATGATGGAAACTCAAACATGAACATCTTTGTAATTGTATATCTCACGGTGGTAAAATAAAAAATTAATAATAAAAATATTTTTAAAAATTAAAAATAATTTAAAAACGGTGCTGCCTAAGGAACTCAAATGGGTGAACAACTGCTCATCATCTTAACACAACGAGAGAATTACCAAAACTCTACAAGCTAATCCACCCCTCAAAGAAATGAAAAATGAAATAAAAGTTTTCATGCTCCGCTCCTGGTCAATAAGTAGGAAACTAAATATTCACATCACACAAAGAAATCTGCAATCCTTGCTGCTAAATACTGGGAATTATTAGAGATCTGCATCAGGGACGGTAGTCAGGGCAAGGGGATACAGGCGTGATGCTTCAGGCAGGAGCCAAGCGACCTCTATTTAGGGCTGACCATGTTTACTCCCGTGGGTTCCTCTTGGAGTCGCTTTCCTCAGCCCTTCGAGGGAAAGAAAAGTTGCTTTTTTTCCCCTGCCTAATTTTCCTCTAATGAACTGTGATGGAGTGAAAACTGGAAGAAAAGAAGAACAGGCTTGGATGGGGATCACTACCATGTTATAACTAAACTTGAAGTGCTATTCGCTTTGGTAAGCTATTTATTGTTTTTTGTTCACTGTATCACTGTCTTCCCATATATCATTGATTTGCCTCGAGCGGGCACCAGTAACATCTCAATACGTCCTATCAGATGCGAGATAGTCTAAGGACATCTGCCCACTACAGGAACATAAAGAGCCTCAAGCCATTCCATCAAGTCATGGAAATAAGGTCTATAATTGTTACTGGTGTTTGAGTGTGTCAATACGATACAGGTAGCTTGCCTGGCTCTTCTGCTGCAGGTGGAATTCTCTTGTAGTCACCTCAAAACTCGAGCATTTATTGACAAACAATAATAATAATAACAATAAGGGGCCGGAGCGATAGCCCAGCGGGTAGGGCGTTTGCCTTGCACGCGGCCTGGTCCAGCCGCCTGGGTTCGACCCGGCGCCCCATATGGTCCCCCGAGCGCCGCCAGGAGTAATTCCTGAGTGCAGAGCCAGGAGTAACCCCTGAGCAACGGGTGTGACCCAAAAAGCAAAATAATAATAATAATAATAATAATAATAATAATAATAATAATAATAAATTTTTCTCAAGTGGGCACCAGTAACATCTCCATTCATTGGGAATGAGGTCCATTATTGTTACTGTTTTGGCATATCAAATACACAAGTTAATAATAATAATAATAATAATAATAATAATAATAATAATAATATCTTTTAAATATAAAGCAAACATTCCCTGTTAGAGTTGTAATAGTTTAAAATTTTAGAGGTCTATGCTGGGTGTGACCCAAAAAAAAAAAAAATATATATATATATATATTTTTTTTTATTTGGAGAAAAAAATTAGATCTTTACCCGAGAGTGCTCATATTAACGATGTTTGTCCATTTCCTCAGAAGTCAGCATGTATTAACAGACCTGTTGGTGTTTCTGGTGCTGTTGAGTGAGCTGGCGATTTTCTGCCTGGTGTCTAGGGGAGGGAGCGAGGCAGTGAACAGCCAGACTGCCGTGCAGAAACTTCCGGGCTCAAAGAGCTCCTCTTGGAAGAATTGTTTGATCTCTCTCCTGGAAGAAGAAAGAAAAACATTTTAATCGTATTCACCCTTACTGTAATTCTGAGATCCTGGGGAGATGAATATCCCAAGGCTCCTACCAAGGAACATCCTATTACCTATCAATATTCATTTCCTTAGGCCAGAGCGATAGCACAGTGAGTAGAGCGCTTGCCTTGCACATGGCCAACACAGGTTCGATCCCTGCCATTCATTCCATATGGTTCCCTAAGCACCACCAGGAGTAATTCCTGAGTACAGAGCCAGGAATAACCCCTAAACATTGCCAGGTGTGACCCAAAAAGCAAAAAAAAAAAAATATATATATATATATATATATTCATTTCCTTTGAAATCCAGAGTAGCTAAAGGTTCCCAGCAATGACAACTATGTAGCTTGCTGACCTGACAAAAATATTGTTCCAATGCTCCTAGCTCTCTAGGCCTAGGAACAATGTAATGGTGTAACCTCTCCTTTGTCAGCTCACCCCCTGCCCCTCTCCTTCCAGAATTCCCGGAAGACACATCCACATTCCACAACCTTTGCCATGTAAGCTCACTTATGTGCCCAACTTTACAGACCCATGATTAAATGTTGGAAAATCAACTAGCTGCAAAATTCATGGACACATTAGTCTCCTGACTGAAAACTCTGGGGTATCCCAGGAGGGGGTGGGCTGAGTCCCCTACCTGCTAAAGTCCCGCAGCTGCACTCATACCCCTGCAATTGCCACCATTGAAAGAGAGAAGTCTCAGTTTCCCTTGCCAGATGGGAAACTGGGAAAACTTCATCTCTCCCCATCACCCTAACACATACTTCATCCCCAAGGTACCTTCTCAACATCCAGGAATTCCCCAGGACCATAAAGTTCTACCCCTGGAGCTTAAACTCACAGGAGCCCACAATGCCTGAGGCAAATAGCTAGAAAGATAAACCAATAACTTCCTTACACCCCTCTGTAATACTTGTCAATTGATAAGAAATATAAAGTCCCACTCCCACTAAAATGTTCTTGAAGAATCCGGGAATCAAGAACTAACAAAGACTTGCCATCACTGCTTCCAGCCTCATCTGCATTGCCACATTAACAGGCCAACTCCACAGCCTCATGACTGAGCTCTGCAGAGACACCACACAGCCCAAGAACTTCAGGTACACCAATCTTCAGGCTGAGAATTCTAGGTGTCTTCTCAGAGCGGTGGGGGCAGCCTCCCCTGCACCCCCCCTGACTTCCAGAAGCCCCAGAAGCTATACCCATTCCACAACTGCTGCCATGTAAACTCATGGCCCAGTTAAAATAGTCTGAAATTTCTGGAGCATGCGGTCACAGGCTCCTCCAAGTTCTACAATACTGACAACCCAGAAGAACACACCAAATTAGATGGAAAAGTATCACAGAAGCCAGCTAAGTTCAATAAAAAATATTAACACAGACAGCTCAACTAGCTAACAACAGCTTAGAAAACCCTAAGACAAGTACTTAATATTCTCATATGAGACATAACAATTTTACTGAAGTATGTTTTGATCATTGCATTAGCCATTTAGTGGTAACAAGCAATATAAATAAATTATTTCGTGGGCTGTTAAGTCCACAGGGTAGTTGGGAAAATGGGGACAACGGTGGAGGAAAGGTGACAGCGGTGGTTGGATTGGGGTTGGAGTAATAAGTGCCTGTAACAAATACTTCATGAACGACTTTGTAAACCACAGTGTTTAAATAAAGGAGGAGGGGAACAGTGGGGAATGAGCTACGACTCCTGACATAAGAGACACTATCTTCATTCCTCTCCAGCCTGTCAGCAGATGGGAACTCCTCTCCATTGTTCCAGGGTCAGGTGTAACCCACTAACAAGTACAGCCCATAAACAAACTGTTCAGCTCCCAGAATCACCACCCCCCCACAATCGTGGTTATCCCCCATAACCAGCAAATCAACTGTTGTACTTAACAATGAGCATTAAAAATAAGCCAGTCATTCTCCTTCAAAAAATAAGTGTTACATTCACCAGCTAATTTTTTCTCCTGTACCTTGCTTTGCCGATCAGGTCTCCCGCGGCCCCTTGCACACTCTCCTGTCTGACCAGGATGCGGTTTTTGCCTTTATAAACTCATCCCTGACTGTCCTTGGTGTCACGAGCTCTGGGTGGGATGAGAGTCATTCGTGGCCATGGGCTTTGTAATAATCCCAAGTCAACCTCTCTGAGTGGTGCTCATCTGTCTGTCCCTTACAGCACACAGAGGCCTGGTAAGACTCTAACTGACCCACTTCACATAAGTCTCCTGCAACACTGGGGAGGGATGACGGTTCATGGGGCCAACCCTACCTCCATCCACTGGACCCTAAACCCCTGTATTTCACCCTGAGGATTTTCCACGTTTCAGTATTTGAAAGACGTTACCAGACTCAAGGCTTTTATTTAGCACCAATAATAAGTTACTGAGAGAATACAGGCAAACATCAGAGGTCCAAGAGATATTTCTTCCATCATTTTCCTGGGTCTTATTCAAAGACTTTGCACTGTCTGAGTCAGAGTGCCAATATTACCTGTGTGGAAATCTTAGCCTCAAGAAAGGGAAAAGCAGTTCTCAGTGGAGTTTGTTTGCATCCCTGGCAAAGCTTGTTGAACTGGTTAGGCCAGCTGGAGAATCAGTAGAGATTGGCCTGACACTGCCTGGGGAGTTGGTGCCTTTTTATAGCGCATTGTAAAATTGCACTGACCTTAACTTGGCTAGGAGTCAGAAACGTCCAGCCATCTCCCTGAGAAAATCGAAGTTTTTTCAGTACAGTTTAGCAAATCAGTTCTCTCATGTACACTTCTTAGAAACGCAACAACACCTAACATCCATTTGGTGGCTCTAAAAGAACAACATGGGCCAGAGCGATAGGACAGCAGGAAGGGTGTTTGCCTTGCAGGCAGCAGACCTGGGTTCAATCCCTGGCATCCCATATGGTCCCCCAAGCACCACCAGAAGTAATTCCTGAGGTAGAGTGAGGAGTACCCCCCAAGCACCACCAGGAGCAATTCCTGAGTGCAGAGCAGGAGTAACCCCTAAGCATCGCAAAGTCTGACCTAAAAAGCAAAAAAATAAAATTTGTTTTTTAAAGAAAAGGGAAAAAATGCCAAAGTGGCCGGGAGGTTACGTACATCTGACCTTTTGACTAAGTGGCTCTCTGGTCACAGAGAATCCTCAGAGTCAGCTGCCCATCCTCCAGTGGCTGGAGCTCCACAGGTCAGAAGAGAAGGGCCACCCATCCGACCGTCCACTCCACACCCAGAGAAAAACAGTGTCCGAGACTAAAGCACAGTGGAGTCATCACTGTTCTACCGACTTGAACTGGCCCAGCTTTTCGTCCTTGCCAGACTCCGGGAGCATAATGGCGGATGAGATTCCCCCCTATTCAAAGTGCTGCATATTCCCGCCTCCACACGGCTCTCAGCACAAGCCCCAGGTTCTCCTCTAGAGCCCCAGAATCCTGGCTTACTCTCCCCCTGCTGTGGCCTCTGCTGACGAGTCCAACAGATAGAGCTGGACCCAGGCCACTGAGCCCTTTCACGTATTTTACCAGACCCACAACCTCTAGCTGCAGCAGAAATAAAGGCAAGGCTACAATTGCAGCAAGTGACTCATGCCTTAGGCAAAGCAAACACACAACAGCAACGATAAAGTGAAAAGTAACGCAAAGACAGACTTGCCTAATGCAGCCAAACGGGCCAGGGTCAGCATGACTCTGATATAATTAACAGTAAATCACAACTCAAGCTTTGTCAACATGCGAAAATGTATTACCTTGTGGATTTATCGCCAGAGTACGCCTTCAGGAAATTCCACTGGGAGGGCTGAAACACAGAATGAAATAGCCTCACCTGTCTGAGACGGAAGGCTAAGATGGAGGAGCCTGTTGCCTCCCCCGCCTCTCCCCTTGAGCTGTTGCTCTGTTGGTCCTTGAGACCTACCCACTTTGTGTGTGTATATGTTGTGTGTATGTGTGTATACATTGTGAGTATGTGTATGTGTGTGTGTGTGTGTCCTATGGCATTAGGGAGCCTCCCTGTGAGCTAGCTTAACCTTCATTACCACCACCAGCCCCCCTTATAAAGCCCTCTTATCACCCAAATGGTCACATCCTAAGATATCAATGGCAGAAACTTCAATGTATGGATTCTGGGAAATAGCTCTGTTTACAAGACCTTGCATCACAGGAAATCTGCTTCCTATAGCTCTGGGTACCGTCCAATGGCGTCATTTAGGTCCCAGGTGCTGGCTCTGACTTTTTGCTTTGGTCTCATCTCAGGCTGGTTCCCTGGTAGTTGAAGGATGATTGTAAATGGTAACTGAAACTCCATGGTCTCTTTTCATGTCCGCAATTAAGAAAGGTGAACCTCTCCACTGGTATAGAATAGAACCCTCCCTTCAGCTGTCTGGGGGAGTTGAGGTCACCAGGCTTATAAGCTCTGCACCAGAAGTAGCCAGGGGGTGTTATAAGCTGACTCACATCACTTTACCGCTTGTCTTCCAGCTGTTCAACAATTTGCTTGAGCGGGCACCAGTAACATCTGCATACGCCCTGTAGCATGTTAGTGTAGCCTAAGGGCATCTACTTGCTCCAGGAACATGAAGAGCCTCAAACCATTCGCTCAGGTCATGGGAATGAGGTCTATAATTGCTACTGGTTTTTGCTGACTGACTTATATAAATCAAGTCTACACCCGTAGTGAAGATGTGGTTGGCATATGAGCACAACCGAGAATCCACCCAGAAGACCCTCCCCCTCTGCTGGCCTCCACACCCATGCCATATATGCCACCAGCTGACAGATCTACTCAGAAAAGTTCACAGTTATGCTTTCAGTTACTGGATAAAATGGACAAAGATGGAAAAAACTCCCACAGACTCTAACTCAGCCTCAGCTCAGTGGAAACATTGGAAAAACAATATGAAGAGTCATAACAGACCACCAAGTTCAAAGAGCAAACACAGTAACACAGAAGGTACAGTCAAGACCCACCCAGCCCTGTAAACCCTCAGAAAATTAGGACATATGGTTATGATATTCAATGAGCTAAAAAAAAACAAACGGTGACACGGGTAGTCAGCAAAGCACAAGAACCGCACGAGAACCTAAATGAGAGAACTACAAGCAAAAGGACAGAAATGAAGAGTGGTAGGTGGTTTGCAAACAGGAAAAAGCTCATCATAAGATCAGCCGGGCACGTGCTGCCCTGGGCTCTTGTGCTGTTTTTACACGCAAGTGTCGGGCACATGAGACACCAATCTCCCTCTTGAGATGTGTACCTTTCTCACTTTCTCTCCTCTTCCTTTCCTAAAAGCCTCCAGATAAAACTGTCTTTACTTCAAAAAAAAAAGAAGACGAAGATCTGAGCAGCAGAATGACAGCAACTGAGGAAAAGAGTGAGATGCACCAAGATGAGATGGAGAAAACCTCCAGTAAACAACAGAGACGGGAAAAGGCTTATAAAGAAATGAACAGCACACCAGAGAGCTACAAAGTGAGTTCAGGGGGGAATAAATAAAAATCTCAGAGTCCCTGAGGACCAGAAAGGCAAAGTTGATAGAAAATTTAAAAAACACAACCATTAAAGAAGTTAGAGCTAAGAACTTCTGAGGGTTGACTTAATGCAAGCAACCAAATACCAGAAGCCTGAAGGGTGCCAGCAAAAATAGATTCAAATAAGAAAACTCCACAACACATTGTGCTCAGAACGCACAAAACCAAAGACAGAGATAGAATATTGAAAGCAGCAAGATCAAAAAGAACTATATAAACAAAGAAAGAACAAAAACAAAGCCTGTAAGATTCACATCAGATCTATCAAACAAGACTCTCTACTAAGCAGAAGAGAATGGAGGGATAGCACAAAAGCTCCGTAACCAAACCCCTCCAAGAGTTCTCTGTTCGGCCAGATTATCATTCAGATTTGAAGGAATAATAATGAGCTTCGTGGTCAGGCAACAGCGCTTAGGGGAATCCATAGTCTGAGTCCAGTTTTGCAAAAGCTTTAAAGGAGTCTCTCATAGACAAGTACTCACTTCTAAGCATGTGGCAATTCGAGTAGTTTGCCCACTTAGGGCACCCTTTGCTGCCCCTAAGGAAGGTCTGTTTACTCCTAGCTAAGGGGCTTTGTACAGTTTCAGCAACAAATTAACATCTCACTTATCCTGCATACTCTATTCTAATGGTTTTTTCCCCTTTACTTATTAATGCAGACACTAAACAGTATCATATTTTCTAGTATAAAAGCCAATTTTCCCCCTCTCTTTAGGATAAAACAATTTGTACTTTCATTCTCACCTATTCAGAATTTTCCCTTAAATTTTCTTAATTCTCTTCATTTTTTACTAAATTTCACATTTGTAGGATTGACCCACTTTTATAAATTCTCCAAGAGTGGTATCCAAAAAATTATTCATATTGTCCAAATTTCATAACCTCCTAAACATATTTAGTTTCTTAAATTTTTTGTTTCTTAAGATATAAGTTTTTGAACCTGCCATTTAGGCAGGACGCGGAGGGGGAGGGAATTAAAGGGATATGTAGGTGGTGTGGGTGATGGGTACTGAGTGGAGGGCGGGGGTAATCGAACACTGTGTGACCGAACACCCCAAGCGTGAACAACGTTGTAATTGTATATCTCACGGTGGTATAATAAAAATGCTAAAAATAAATAAATAACAAAAAGATATAAGCTTTTTTTTAAATCTATTTTTCTAACTTTGTAATGTATAGGGTCTCCTAACTACCTTTTATTCATCTTGATGTAATGCTAGTGTCACTCCTGGGAGTAGCCCATGGCCCAGAAACAAAAAAAAATAGAACTTGATAAGCCCTTCTGAATATGTGTTCTATAATAGCTCTTCAAAGCTCCCCTTACCAAATCCTCGGCCAAAGGGGAGGGAAAGGCAAGTTTGGGGGCATAGACCCCGGCTTCTTCCAGGGACAGTAGCCTCCCCCGAAGTGTCCTGCGATCGCTGAGTCCAGAGGACCCCCTCTGGTTCTGTGGGAAGTGTCAGATCTCAATCCAGCTTTGCTTCTCCCTTCAAGTGACAGCTGCTCAACAATTAGCAGCATGTTTCCATTCAAAAATAATTAATATAGGGAAATTAGGGCCTCCCCATCCGAGATCACATATTCGATTTAGAAATGTTTTTCCTTTCTCTCGAAGGGAATTTTATAATCTTAGATTTATTATAGATGAGTGGGTTGCCCTGTGCCCACCCCCACCTCCCCACACACGGCTGCTTCCAGGTTCTGGGGACAGATCCATTATTCTGATGGCTGCCTCTGGACCCCATGGCAATCACATTGCGCTTTATGACTTCACAGATGTGAACGTGTGAAGAACCCCCTGGGTGTGAATCTGCAAATGTCTGAGCACACACCTGGCTTTGTAATTAGTTGAGGGTGGTGTGTGAGGGCAACACACTCAGTCCCCAGTGACACACAGGCACACAGATAGTACACCAGTACTCATCTCTCTCTCTCTCTCTCTCTCTCTCTCTCTCTCTCACACACACACACACACACACACACCTGTACCAGCTCTCTCTCTACACTACACACACACACACTTAGCACCAGGACTCTCTCTCACACACACACACACACTCGGTACCAGGTCTCTCCCCTCTCTCTCTCTCCACACACACACACACACACACCCTCGGGTACCAGGTCCCTTCTCTCTCTCTCTCTCTCTCTCTCTCTCACTACCACACACATACACACACTGGTACCAGGCCTCTCTCTCTCTCCTCCTCTCTCTCTCTCACTCACACACACACACACACACACACACACACTCAGTACCAGCTCTCTCATACACACAGAGTCCCAGGATGACCTCACTAAAGCCCTGGAAAGCTGTTTGGCTTCTCAAGGCAGCCCCTGCTTTCTGCCGGGCTCAAGACCCCAGCCCCCGCCCATCGCGCTTCAATTCCACCTGGGCAGCCCAGGTCCAAGCTTCTCACCTCGCAGATTTAGAGGCACGAACAGTAGGGCTGGGAGGGCTCAGGACACGTGACCAAAGCTTCCCCCCCTGCTCCTGACCTACTTCCCAGGAGACCCAGGTCCTGTCTCCAACCTCAGCTGCCCCCACGCTCCCGTAGCCAAGAGGGGAAGAGCCCAGGAGACTCCCCCTTGATTGCTTTCCTCTAAATGCAAAATGAGTGTTCTCCTGTCCTTCCTTCACCAGAGGGCTTGTTCTTAAAACCAACCTCGAAATGGTACGGGAGGGGGGGGGAGGGAGGGAGTGATCCTGGGGACTGTCCCCTCACGCCACAGGGAGGGAGTCACTGTGTTTGCCTTTGCCTTTATCGTCATCCTAAACTTAATAACAATGCTTAATGGAAAAAAATCCTAAAGGTTCTATAGGGCTTGGCTGGTAGGGGAGGGGGTAGATTGCCACTTTTTTTCCCCCTTCTTTGAATTTTTTGGGGAACTAAGGGAGTTTTATGATTCCAAGAACAGGTCCAAGTCGGAAGCTGCCACCAGGGTGCACCAGCAACTGGCCTAAAATAGGAACTGGATGAACTTCGTGATGAGCTTCCCACTCAGGTCATAATACTTACTCCTTCCATTATTCCATTGAGGGTGTTGCTGCAGTTTTTATGGACCGCACCGCTGGTGCTTAGAGGTTACCCCTGGCTCTGCACTCAGGAATCCTCCTGGGGGTGCTCAGGGCACCATATGGGCTGCCGGGATTGAACCCAGGTTGGTCGCACACAAGGCCAGGGCCAGACCCACTGTACTATTTTCCATTCTCCCCTGGCAGGCCACCACTCTGGCCGTGGAGAGACGAGGGGAAGCTTGTGATGCCAATTCTGGGAAATATTTCCTTTGTGTTGCAACCAGCTCAGAAACGAACTCACTAATTGGAGCTTAGAGCACAGAAACGGAGGCCGCAGCAGAGTACCGGAGCTGCAGGTTGAGGACGGGGCTCACTACGTGCTGCTGCAGGTCAGCCTCGGCTCAGGTGTGAGTCCCAGACCACGGGGTCCCCCCGAGAGCACTCACCACGAGCAATCCTAATCTGCACAGGAAAGCGAGCGGAGCGCCTCTTGGGCACGCCAGGTACGCGCGCCACGCAAAAAAAAAAAAAAAAAAATTCGCCCCAGAGAGGCCCAGATCCTGTTAAAATAATTAAGCCACCAAGTCAGCCCCTTCCTTGGACTTACCGCTACTTAAGATCATGACATTTGATTTTTAAAAAAGCTTCTGAAGGTCTCATTTTAATTGACTCACCATGAGTGATTCAAGTGTTACAAGTCGCTCATGATTGAGTTCCAGTGATACAATGTTCCAGCACCTGTCCCTTCACCAGTGCAACTGCCGGCCATCAATGTCCCGCTTCCCTCCTCCACCCTCTTGGGAGACACTTTTCTACTCTCTCACTTTTCTTCTCTCTGTTTCTTTCCCTCTCCTCCCCTCCTCCTCCCCCCTCCCCCCTCCCTCTCTCTCTCTCTCTCTCTCTCTCTCTCTCTCTCTCTCTCTCTCTCTCTCTCTCTCTCTCTCTCTCCTCTCTCTGACAGACCCTGTTCCTTTCTCATCCTTTTTCCCCCTTTGCAGCCACAGTCCCTTTATGGGCCCCTGGAAGAATTATGGAGCCAATGATACAGCCGAAGCACCAGAAGAGCCACTCTGGAGAACAGAACCAGGAACTGGAGGGGCAAGAGCTGTGGAGCCAGGGCCGAGGGATAGCCCAGCGGGTAGGGCGCTTGCCTTGCACTCCCGGCTGGGCCCAGTGCCGGCCTGGGTTCAGCCCGATCCCCGCATCCCATATGGTCCCCTGAGCACCGCCAGAGTAACTCCTGAGTGTAGAGCCAGGAGAAACCCCTGAGCATTGCCGGTGTGAGCCCAAAAACAAAAAAAAAAAAAATAAAAAAGTGCCGTGGTCGCTCACTTGAGGCCTTCAGGGCTTCGTTCTCCCAGGAGATACCAGAAGCTACCCAGGTGGTGTTCCAGGTAGCTGATGTTGAGCCTGTGTCACCAGTGTGGTAGAGGGACAAACTGGGGATCCCGACACCTTTTCACGGTGAACCGGTCATCCTTAAACTTGGTCAAGAGTAGGAACTGGCCATAGATAGGCAGTGGATATGAAACTTATAAATGATCTGAACTCACGTGACACTACTGCCCACGGAGGCTGTTGCTAGCGCTGACACTGAGTGATGAGGATGGGGTGGGGGACCGGATGCTCGGGTAATCTGGACCAGAGACGTTTGATCTCAGGGGCCCTGGCGTGGCTGAGGCTCCCATGGTTTCACACAGGAAGTGAGTGTAGTACAGGAGGGTCTCCCTGTTGGATGGCGAGGCCCAGCTAGCTTGGGAGCTTTGCCATTTAATCTATTTACAGTTGGGCTACACTTGCTTGCCATAGCGACATATGGAGATGTTACATTGGTGCCCCGCTCGGTGAATCGATGTACAACGGGAAGACAAGTGACAGCTTGCTATTTACATGTCCTTAGGCCAGAGTTCATGCTAGTGAGATCTCTTCTGTGTAAAAACACTGATGGAGAGTGACTCTAAATAACTTCTGAAATATTATAATCCCTACTATGATTTCTAATGTTGTCTAGATTGGGCACAACTCTTTTTAATACTGGCTGGTTCCAGCATGGGAAAGTTAGAATTTACCAGGAGACCACCACCCTGGCTAAGTGAGACTACAGCTTAAGATTAAAGGAAGGATCACACTAGTTTGTCCTCAAGCAAGCTTAGGATGACCCTTTCAGTAAACAGAAGACACTCAGAATCACCTCCAAGTACAGAATATAAATAGGACCTCGTGGGAAACATCTAGATTGCATGAAGCCCATGAAATTATGATGAGTTTTCTCCCCCTCAATATACATCCATAGAGATGTATCTCTTTTGTACCAGCTCTCTCTCCCAGTAGTTGGGACATAAGAGGAAGGGACTAGTTCCTGGTATAATCATTTGTTTAGACCTTGAAACAAGTGTGGCACCACCCTAGTGTGGCACCATCTACACTCAGAAGCTGATTTGTTGATCTTTGTTGACATTATCCCCTCTGAAGATAGGATTACTTTTGGATACATAAGGGAACTGACTTGAGGTGCAGTCATCCACTTTGGTGGGAGACTTGGGCCCGAGTGCATGGTCAGAGTTCTGAGCAAGAGCTAGAGGTTTGGGAAATCCCATTATCTTGGATTGTAGAGGCAAAGCTTGTCTTAGTAAAAGGCTTTTGCAACTGCACTCGACTCTGAGTTTCATCCATTCCCAGCTGGCGTTGGAGGTAGACCGGAACTCATTTCCTGATATTGTTGGGACCCCAGCTGCTCCCCCCACAGACCAAGTGTGTGGAAGAGCACCGAGCACCCTCTTGAAGATGCTAATGTGCATTTTTGTTAATGCAAAAGTGGAGCTTCCTTTGCTTGTGGGCTCATGAGAATTGTATGAAAATCTGCATACAAAACTCGGAAGAAGGAAAGTTAGTTCATTGTACAGATGGTTCCATGCCCTTGTCTCACATGTCCAGGCCTCTCCACTACCCATCAACGACTGCCTGGTCCTGCCCCACCCAGTCTACTTGACTCCCGTGAACGATGGCCAGGTCCTGTCCGCCCCGGCCTCTGCTTCGCCTCGGAGACGCACTCAGATCCCTGTGCTCTACACCGCTAGCTGGGCCTTCCCAGATGTACCAAAAAGTTCCTAGTTGCCTAGTCCCGTTTCCCTGCCTCTGGCCATGGCCTGTGCCCCTGGGCGTGAGTCCATGGTTCAGCACCTTACCCCCTCCAGGGCATCGAGCCCTGCCTGTCCCTGAGCTATCCTGGTGTCCAAGCCCTGCCTCTACCTGCTATCCTGGATGCCTAAGTCCTGTTTGACCTGCCCCCTGTGTGGGCCCCCTGAGATGCCTGCCTATACTAAGCTCCTGACCCGGCACACAGCCCTACCTGACCTGGAGTTCCCATGGAGAGAGTGGTGGGTCCCAGGAAATCCTTGCTCCAAAAAAAAAGAAAAAAATGGAGGAGAGTCAGCAGGGTGTGCTGGTCCTGGGGGGGCGGGGCGGTAGGCCTTTTATCTGTAGAAAACCCCACCCCCCAACTATCCCCACCTACATCCTGATTGGCTGCTTGTTTCAGGAGCAGAGATTTAAAGTGATCTGGCACTCTACACCTCAACCTGCTTTATCACCTTCAGCAGACCTGATCCACAGAGAAAGTCACTGGACGCTGCTTCACGGGATACAAGGGGTCTCCCACATGCTTCCCGGACTTGCTGGTATGTGTGGTCACCGGTCCCGAGTCCCTGATGGGGTTCAAGTCACTGTTGGGAACTTCACAGATTTCTGAACTTCATAGATGCTCGTAATATTGGAACCCTCAGGAAGGTGAGTTCCTTCCAGATGTCCTCGGTCACGCTCATGGTGTCTATGGAGCACAGGAAATGGGCGGTGGGTATTCAGCTTGAATTATCGCAGCCGGAAGAACTTCCAGCACAGACGCAGAGATTCATCATCATAGCATGTCCCACGAGGGGCTTCTGGGGCCTTTTTCCCAGCATGTGAACAAGAAGCTATGAAGCCCACTGAGAGTTGGAGCTCTCCTTCCGGCAGCTGTTCCGGTCAAGGCCTTCCCACTGCAGGCGGCTGCCGGAGGTGCTTCTCCAGGTGCCCCCTTGATGCTGCCCGCCCACCCTCTTCATGGTCACCCCCTGGTCCTTCAGCTCCATCCAGAGGAGGGCGAGGACCTGACTCAGCACCAGCTGCCCCTCAGGGCATACATCAGGTGTGGCCCCAAAACAAACGAACAAAATAACATTGCATTGTTTAATCAGTGGAGATTCAGCAATACGTGAATGTATGTGCACCATTATTTTTGAAACTGAAGCCTTCATGTAAGTTGCTCAAAATCATACGATGAAGGCCCGTAAAATTTTTGGTAACTTTTCTTTTTTTGTTTTGAGTCACCCAGTGGTGCTCAGGGCTTACTCAGACTGCACTCAGGGGATCATTCCCCTGTGGTCCCAGAGGACCCACCAGGGAGCTGGGTAGAGGCGGAGCATCTCAAGCAGAGAAAAGTGACAAATTCCCCAGCACTCAACAGAGGCTAGAGGGACCCAGAGGATAAGATGAAGGAAAACACTCTGAGAAGAGATGGGGTGGGGGGGTCTGCTCATGAGAGCCCACCCTTCCTATAGAACCCCTTCCTGCTCTCTCTTCTCTTAAGAGATGAATCAGGGCTTCATGAGACCCCCACCCTTCCTATAGAAACCTTCCTGCTCTTTTTCCCTAAAGAGATGAATCAGGGGCCCATGAGACCCCACCCTCACTATAGAAACCTTCCCCTTCCACTCTGTCGAGCATTTTAAACAAAAAGTCCTTTTTTCTGAATCAAGTTTGTTAAACAAAATAAATAGGGGCCAGAGAGAGAACAACAATAGGGCCTTTGTTGCCTTTTTTTTTTACACATCAGCCCAGTTTGATCCCCAGCATTCCATATGGTCCTCAGAACCCACACCAAGGAGTCTCTGAGTACAGTCAGTGTGACCCAAAACCAAACAGAAACAAACAAGGCCAAAGTGCCGGCTAGTGTGGGTGTGAAATGTTTGTCTTGCAAAAGCCAACCCATGTTCTGGTCCCTGGTATCCCGTATGGTACCCCCGAGCACCGCCAGGAGTGATCCCTGATGCAGAGCCAGGAGTAAGCCCTGAGCACCACTGGTGTGGCCTCCAAAAACAAACTAATAATTAAATGCTCGAGATGAGAGTCTTCTACCGAGAGTGTACCCACCCACATGGCAGAGCCCCGGCAAGCTACCCGTGTGTATTGATATGCCAAAAACCAGTAATACTATGGACCTCATCTCATGACCTGAAGGAATGGTTTGAGGCCTTTTTATCCCCTGGAGCAAGCAGATGCCCTTGGGCTACACCTTGCTTCAGAAAGGATGTATGGAGATGTTGCTGATGCCTGCTCGAATGATAATAATAATATTAATAATATAATTATATATTATATATAATATATTATAATAATAATTAGAGAGAGGTGGATGGCTCTAGAGACAAGCAGCGTGATGACTCAGGCTGCCAGACTGGAGGGGCTCCAGGGGTTCCTACAGAGGAAAGCATGCAAGAGTCCCAGGTGTCAGGAACATGGGAGAATGATGCCCTTCCATCATTGCAAACAAATAAAAGGGCTTAAATAATGATGGTAATAATAATAATGTTGGTCTTCATCCTCATCTTTTTTTAATTTTTTATTTTTACAATTACTAAAGATATACAATTAAAAGCTCACATTTGGGTTTTGGTCATACAGTAAGTTCCAGTACCCATCCCGCCACCAGTGCCCATCCCTCCCACCACAACTTTCCCCCTGTCCCTCCTCTCCCCCTGCCTTCCTCCATTGTAGGTTCTTTATCTCTTTCCATTTCTCTCTCTTTCTTTTCCCTTCCCCCCTCCAGACTATTTGCTGCAGGTAGCAGACACAAGCACTAAAGGGTTGGGTCATGTGTAACATCTTCATCTTT